>JAMKPZ010015420.1:0-22944 GCA_024699675.1 Amphibolis antarctica | reverse complement strand
CAAACAAGTAGGGCCCATTGAATTTGACAAATTAATCCATTCTCACCAAATTAAAGTACTATAGAGCCGTCTATGTTTTTGACTCGTCATAAAAATAAATTACTTTTGTCCCACTTGATTTAAAATAATGAGTTTTTGCAAAAAAAAAAAAAACTCTTGTATTCAATTTATGAGTCCTTAATGTAATGACATACAAAAAAAGATATACTCATGAAGAATAAATACAAAGACACTCAGTTTACACAAAGACACATAGAATGCAAAAGATTTACTCACGTATAAAAACATATATAGTCAGTTTACATACTTATCCTAGACAATGACATAAGAATACAAAGAAGTCGTGCTTCTAATAAATGAATAAATAAATAAGTTCATAGATAAATGGACAACATCCATTGTTTTTCCACACGTAATATTAATATTTTTATGGCAACGTGTTTGACAAACGAATCATGCAAATACCGTATAAGTTGGATCCCATGGAAAATTTGTGTTTAATTAGGACTATTTGTCGTTTCTCTTTTAAGTGTTGGCAAATTAGCCACATGTACTACGTGAATTAGTTCCTCTATGTAGTTCGTACTACTCTAGAGAACATTAGACATTGTTGTACATATTGTGTTGGCTCAAAGCAAATAAATTTGTTGTTTCTCTTTAATTGTTGTGTTGCTCGAATATGACATTGATTTGTAGTTATGCAAAGATGAAAGGCTTGGATCGAAAGATTAGTTGTATGTGCTTATAAATATCATAGAATTGTATATATAATGAAAGAGGTTGAAATATTGTAAGCACTCATAGAGGTGATGCTGTAAATTTATGAGCAGATTCTACGTTTAAAATAGAACTCATCTGTTAAAATAAAATAAAATAAAATAATCATGTAATTGGGGTATGGACTACAAAAAATACTCATGGTAAGTAAATTACCCTTTAGTGACAGATTTATCAGTCATTAAACATCCAAAAGTCTATCACTAAATGAAATAGGCCACTGTCTTAGGAGGCACCACTAAAGCCAATTAGTGACAAAAAAGTGCATTTAGTGACGGATACTACGATCAATCACTAATTTACTGCATGAATGTTTGAATGGAATTATTTCACTATTCTTCATTTAATTAGGGCAAGAATCTATCATTGCATATGCTCTTCCTAAAATTTCCTTACTATTCATGTTGAATTAATAATTGAGCAATTATTCATTAACTTCCCAATAAAATCATATGAATTCTTCAATCATCTTTACATGTTTTGTTGGATCATTGTGGTAACATGCATATTTCTTGCATGTTTTAGCTTGACTACACATAATGCATTCAAGAACTTCAAGATGAGGGCGAGACTTATTGAAAATAAGGAGAATGCTAGATATCTAAAGGAATTTCATAATTCTTGTTATACACATGTTGTATTATTCATTCTTGTGTTGTAAATCCCTAGTCGGATGTTTTTTTTTGTTTGTACTGTCAAGTCTTGTAAATCCTCTCATCCTTCAATTGTAAGCTCACTCCAATGTCAATGTAAACCTCCATTCAGTATTCTTTTCATTTTATTATTTTATTCTCAGTCCTTTCTTTTATTTTTGCATGCCATTTTCATTTCATTAATGCAATCGATGAGGTATTCAAATTAAATAAATTGAATGGGCCAATTTAAACAATTAGAAGCTAGCTTTTGTTAGGAAAGTTGGGTGCCTAACACCTTCCCAACTTGTACTTGAAGTGTTTACGTAGAATGTTAGGGTTTTCTTAGTTTTTGCCTTAAATAAACTAAGTGGTGATTCTGTGTCATCCTTTCACAGTGGATAGTTTTCCTTCCGTTGTGAAAGAGGATTCTGCTTGTAAATTTACATGTTTACAAGGAAGACTGCAATTGCAATTTTGCAATTAGTAGGGATGTTGGCCAAGAATGGGGACATGTTCCCCATTGAGGTGTGTTGACACCCCAAATTTGCCGCCCTCTCGCTTTCTCTGGACTCTCAAAATTTCGTTATCTTTTTCCTTCATTTCTTGTCATTTTCCTGCTTTTCTTTTTCTTGTATTTCTCTGAGCTCCCAGAAGTTTGCTACTTCTTGTCTAACAGTTTCTTGTCTTTTCTCTTTCTTCTGTTTCTCTGGACTCTCAGAAGTCCATTATCTCTTTCTTTCATTTTTTGTTCTTTTCCTGCTTTTCTCTTTCTTTTGTTTCTCTAGGCTCCTAGAAGTCCATTGGTTCTTGTCTGATAGCTTCATATCTCTTCTCTTACTTCTATTTTCTCTAAGCTCTTAGAAGTCCACTGCCCCTTTCTCGCATTTTTTGTCACTTTCCTGCTCTTTTGTTTTCTTTGGGCTCCCAGAAGTTCGCAATTCCCTTTCTCTCGACTTCCTGCAATTTCTCTCTTTTATTTTCTTCGAGCTCCTAGAAGTCTGTAGTTCCCTTTCCCTTGGTTTCCTACATTTTCTCTCTCTTATTTTTTCCAGGCTCGCAAAAGTCTGTAATTCCCTTTCTTTCAGTTTCCTGCATTTTCTCTCTCTCTTGTTTTCTCCAGGCTCCCAGAAGTCTGCAGTTCCCTTTCTCTCAATTCTCAGCATTATTACTAACGTGCACAAGTAAACCTTTATTGCTATTAGAACTCTATAAATTTGAAGCTTCTTATGTCATCCACAGGCACCTTTCATTTGACTTTTCTTAATTTGACTTCCATTTGCTAACATTGTTTTCTAAGGAGCTAGCATTCGTCTATTCCTCCTTGTTTGTTCCTTTTTACAAACAATTAGGGCCCATTGAATTTGACAAATTAATCCATTCTCACCTAATTAAAATACTATAGAGTCGTCTAAGTTTTTGACCTGTCATAAAAATAGGTTTCTTCTTTCTCACTTGATTTAAAATAATGAATTTTTGCAAAAACAATATATACTCTTGTATTCAGTTTATGAGTCATTGAATGTAATGACATACAGAGAAAAGATATACTCATGAAGAATAAATACAAAGGCACTCAGTTTACACAAAGACACAAAGAATGCAAAAGATTTACTCATGTATAAAAACATATATAGTCAGTTTACATACTTATCCTAGACAATGACATAAGAATACAAAGAAGTTGTGCTTCTAATAAATGAATAAATAAATAAGTTGATAGATAAATGGACATCATCCTTTCACGATGGATAGTTTTCCTTCCATTGTGAAAGAGGATTCCGCATGCAAATTTACATGTTTACATGGAAGACTGCAAATGCAATTTTGCAATTAGTAGGGAAGTTGGCCAAGAATGGGGACATGTTCCCCATTGAGGTGTGTTGTCACCCCAAATTGATATTTCGTTATCTTTTTCCTTCATTTCCTATCATTTTCCTCCTTTTCTCTTTCTTCTGTTTCGCCGAGCTCCCAGAAGTCTACTACTTCTTGTCTAACAGTTTCCTATCTTTTCTCTTTCTTTTATTTCTCCGAACTCTTAGAACTCCATTATCTCTTTCTTTCATTTTTTGTTCTTTTCTCTTTCTTCTGTTTCTCTAGGCTCCTAGAAGTCCATTGCTTCTTGTCTGATAGCTTCATATCTCTTCTCTTTCTTCTATTTTCTCTAAGCTCTTAGAAGTCTGTTGCCCCTTTCTTGCATTTTTTGTCACTTTCCAGCTCTTTTGTTTTCTCCAGGCTCCCAGAAGTTTGCAATTCCCTTTCTCTCGACTTCCTGCAATTTCTCTCTTTTATTTTCTTCGAGCTCCTAGAAGTTCGTAGTTCCCTTTCCCTTGGTTTCTTGCATTTTCTCTCTCTTATTTTCTTCGGGCTCCCAAAAGTTCGTAATTCCCTTTCTTTCAGTTTCTTGCACTTTCACTCTCTCTTGTTTTCTCTAGACTCCCAGAAGTCTGCAGTTCCCTTTCTCTCAATTCTCTGCATTATTACTAACGTGCACAAGTAGACCTTTATTGCTATTAGAACTCTATAAATTTGAAGCTTCTTATGTCATCCACAGGCACCTTTCATTTGACTTTTCTTAATTTGACTTCCATCTGCGAACATTGTTTTCTAAGGAGCTAGCATTCGTCTATTCCTCCTTGTTTGTTGCTTTTTTCAAACAATTAGGGCCCATTGAATTTGAAAAATTAATCCATTCTCACCAAATTAAAATACTATAGAGCCGTCTAAGTTTTTGACCCATTGTAAAAGTAACTTACTTCTTTCCCACTAGATTTAAAACAATGAATTTTTGCAAAAACAATAATACTCTTGTATTCAGTTTATGAGTCCTTGAATGTAATGACATACAGAGAAAAGATATACTCATGAAGAATAAATACAAAGGCACTCAGTTTACACAAAGACACATAGAATGCAAAAGAATTACTCATGTATAAAAACATATATAGTCAGTTTACATACTTATCCTTGACAATGACATAAGAATACAAAGAAGTCGTGCTTTTAATAAATGAATAAATAAATAAGTTGATAGATAAATGGACAACATCCATTGTTTTTCCACACATAATAATAATATTTTTATGCTGTCGTGTTTGACAAATGAATCATGCAAATACCATATAAGTTGGATCCCATGGAAAATTTGTGTTTAATTAGGACTATTTGTCATTTCTCTTTAAGTGTTGGCAAATCAGCCACATGTACTACGTTAATTAGTTCCTCTATGTATTTTGTACTAGTCTAGAGAAGAGAACATTAGACAAGAACCAGTAAGTCAAAATTATATTGTTGTACATATTGTGTTAGCTCAAAGCAAATAAATTTGTTGTTTCTCTTTAATTGTTGTGTTGCTCGAATATGACGTTGATTTGTAGTTATGCAAAGACGAAAGGCTTGGATCGAAAGATTAGTTGTACGTGCTTATAAATATCATAGAATTGTATATATAATGAAAGAGGTTAAAATATTCTAGGCACTAGTAGAGTTGATGCTGTAAATTTATGAGCAAATTCTACGTTTAAAATAGAACTCATTTGTTAAAATAAAATAAAATAAAATAATCATGTACTTGGAGTATGGACTACAAAAATACTTATATTAAGAAAATTACCCTTTAGTGATAGATTTATCAGTCATTAAACATTCAAAAGTCCGTCACTAAAGGAAATAGGCCGTTGTCTTAGTGGGCACCACTAAAGTCAATTAGTGATGGATACTACAATCGATCACTAAATATGTAGAATTAGTAATTGATAGTACGTAATATCCATCACTATTTTTAGTAGTGACTGAGAGTCTATCACTTTATTAATTATCTCCATCACCAAATGACACTAACAATGGTTTACGTCCGTGATTCGATAATTAGTGATGGACATCTGTCACTTTTTATAATATAATCTATCAGTACACTATGATTTTGCCTTTCCTTTTTCCTTTTAATAAACATGATGCTTTCAATTGATTCATGTATACCTTTTGCTCTTTTGCTAGATAGATTGTTTTAGATAACCTCAATCGAGGTTAACCATATTTGCTTGATTTATGTTCAACAAGTTTTACCATTAGTATCTCTCTAGCTCAATCCAATAGTGATCCCATCATCACTAGATCCTGAACTAGGAAGATGACCTCAAGTTCCACCCAGGGGATCACTTAGGATGCTGTCTTGAGCATCTCTATTCCTCCCATAGTCACTATTGTACTCGAGGGCCTCCCTAATCCTAGAGTAATCCTCACTAGTTCACTACCTCACTCTTACAACCTTCAAGCCAAGCGCATATTCTCTGAATCCCATCCCAAATCCTATCCCCTTCCTTCAAATGGCCCAAACTTCCTTATCGCAAAAAATGGGTACACTAAGGTCCCTGTTTCTACAATTCCTCTTCCCTCTACCCATCTCCAGGTGGATCCTCCCACCCCTCATCCTAGGGATGACACCCTAGTTCGCTTCACTATCCCAACATTGCAATTCACCCTAGGTTGTCCATTCAATCTAAGCAGACAGGCAAGGGTGGATTGGTTTGTTGCCATGGCTCACCACATACAGCAAATGTGCTTGCACTCTCAGAACGAGATGCAGGCTTCTAAACTTCAAGCTATGGTTCTTGTCTCTTGTCTTGACCTTACCCCAACTACTATCTGTACCCTCTCTTTCATCCGGCTATCACCCAAAAGCCCACGGGTTTCCACCGATCCCGTCGGCAGATGGGCCGAGGTACAGAGAATTGAATGGTGATCTTTAGAATGCATCACCATGTTGGGCGAATGGCTCCTTGAACGGAGTCGCCACATTATTTTTGGGTAGAAAACAAGGAAAACCGGATGAGGAAGTGTCATTCCATCATCGAAACGATAAAACCATGGGAATCATGTAAAATTGTGTAACGTCATACGAAATATGAGAGAACTGGATACGAAGCTCAGGGTACTGTTGGGGAAGGTGTTAGGCACCCCCAGACTGCCCGGGCAATCCCAGCATCTCTCCGACTCTAAAACGGAAAACTACGACAGTTAGTCTGGCCACACGTGGCCTCTTCCTAAGAACTTTCCGGGGCTGCCGGACGGCCGGCTGAATGTACCAGCTATCGTGTCATATCCCCTTCATATTAGAGATGAGAACTTACATTATCGCCTAGCCGGGACTGGCAAGGATGCACGCCGGAGACATCAACCCGGAAATCTTTCCGGGGCATCGGGAATGTTGACTTACATTTCTCGGGAAATGGGGGTCGGCTGCCAGCATTTTTGTACCGGTCAACCAGCGGCAGGCTGGCTAATCCCCCCCGAACCATCTACACAAAGATGGGCTTTTGGGGAGACGGCTGGCGATTTTTTATACCGGCTGTAGGTTTTTTATACCGGCTTGCCAGTGACCGACCGGCTAATCCCCTGAACCATCTGCACAAGGATGGGTTTTCGGGGAGCTGGTTGCCGGCCATTTGTGCCGACTTGCCGGTGGCGAGCCGGCTGGCTCCCCGGACCATTTGCGCAAAGATGGGTTCTGGGGGAGCCAACTGATCCTTACCAGTGGCGTCATCCTGGAAACCTGTTTGGGGCATCGGGAGAGTAGACTTACGTCTCCCGGAAAAACGTACGGGGACCGTCGGGTTGTACGTGTTTGTACACCCGAACGGTCGCTGCTGGTATCCTTGCCGGTGGCGTCATCCTGGAAACCTTTTTGGGGCATCGGGAGAGTAGACTTACGTCTCCTGGAAAAACGTACGGGGACTGTCGGGTTGTACATGTTTGTATACCCGAACGGCCGCCGCTGGCATCCTTGCTGGTGGCGTCATCCCAGAAACCTGTCCAGGGCATCGGGAGAGTATACTTACGTCTCCTGGAAAAACGTACGGGGATCGTCGGGTTGTACGTGGTTGTATACCCGAACGGCAGCCGCTGGCATCCTTGCCAGTGGTGTCATCCCGGAATCCTTTTCGGGGTATCGGGCGAGTAGACTTACGTCTTCCGGAAAAATGTACGGGGACCGTCAGGTTGTACGTGTTTGTACACCCGAATGGCCACCGCAGCATCCATGCCGGTGGCATCATCCTGGAAACCTTTCCGGGGGCATCGGGAGAGTAGACTTATGTCTCCCGGAAAAACGTACTGAGACCATCGGGTTGTACGTGTTTGTACACCCGAATGGCCACCGCTGGCAAGGAAGCCGGTGGTGTCATCTCGGAAACCTATCCGGGGCATCAGGAGAGTTAACTTACATCTCCTGGAAAAACGTACGGGGACTGTCGGGTTGTATGTGTTTTGTACACCTGAACGGCCGCCGCCGGCATCCTTGCCTGTGGCGTCATCTCGGAAACCAGCTGCCGGTTCGAGGTAGTGATGGACCCTGGAAATGCTTGAAAGGGGACGATAGTGGACTTGCCGTGCTTGTCTTCTCGTGGTGTTGCGTCGTCAAGCTCCCTCGGTTGTTTTGGCCGCCAAGCATCCATGGAGAGTGAGGGGTAGAATGCCCCTAGTTCTGCCCTGGTGGGAGGAACCGGCTGCCAGGTAGATGGGAGGCGAAAACCAGAAGGAGTCCCAAACGAGAATGCAGCCAACCGGTCTTGTTCACTTGCTTGAGGAGAGGGGCAGAATGCCCCTAGTTCTGCCTCGGAACGTTGGCCCGTACTCTGCTTGTGGAAGATGTTGCCCAGACTGAGTAGGCTGGCTACCCCGATTCCATGATGCGGTGCCCCCATTGGTGATTGACGGTTTCTGACTGATTTGACTGGTGCCGGAGGGATCAATGGTTTGCTATGTTGAGCGAGAGACTTGGTATGATTGCCAAGTCCCAGTTGACTTGGTCGGGTTGCCAAGTCAGTGGCTGCTGAGGATGTAGCTGCTGGCGCACTTGTGCGTGGGATGCCAAGCCCTGCTGTTGGAGGGGCGGGTTCCGGCGTGAGTCGACCGGAAGCCATCTGGCTTGCCTTCTAACGTTGATGACCTGCAAGCCTGGAGTGTTCCCACCTAGGTCATCAAGTGGGTGTTGCAGTGCTAGGTTGAAGGAGAGGGGGAAGGAGCACACCTTGTCATCTCCTTTCCCTGTACAAAGCAATCGGACGCTATGTCCATTTCCAAAGTTCCTCCCTGTAGGATGGGCAATGGCGAGGGAGGTCGGTGAAGAGTCAGATCTTCGGTGCCTATCGGTGATTCTCCGAACAGTCGCAGTAGGTTGTCCTCTAGTTCTTGATCTGGCTGTGGGTTGTCCTCCCACGGCTCCATGCGTCTGGATAGGTAGTCGTAGGCATTTGGGTTCTGGAGACCTGGTGGTGAGGCGGCAGCCGATTCTGGCGTCGGGTGTTGCAACCCGAAGGGCACCACGGTGGCTACGGATTGTCCTGGGTGGTAGTAATTCTCTGCTAGTATGATGATGACCTCCCCTTTCCATAGGAACTTAAGCATCCTATGAAGGGTGGAAGGCACAATGGAGTTTTGGTGGAGAAATGGGCGGCCGAGGATAAGATTGTAGATCTGGAGAATGCCTACCACATGCACAGGAACCTCGAAGGCAACTGGTCTGATGACGAGGGGGAGGAAGACTTCACCTTTGGCTTCGTGAAGAGTGCCATCGAACCCTCTCATTACCTGGTCGGTGGGGAGCAAGTCTTGTTCCTTGATCCCTAGCTTGTGTAGGACTTGTAGCGGGCACAGGTTTAGCCCGGATTCATCGTCGATCATTACCATGGGGATGCAGAGGTCCTTGTATTGTACCCGAATGTACAAGGACAGGTTGTGGTCGGTCTTGGCCAGTGAGAGGTCTAGATCTGAGAAGTAGACGAAGGAGGGGACCGTTACTGTGGCCACCATTCCTTCTATGCCCCGGGAGCGAGACCTTGGTCCACTTTGGCCACCTGCAATGCCTTGAGGAGAGTTTCCCGGTGCTCGGTAGAGGATTGGAGCAGATCCCATAGGGAGATGTCTGCCCGTATCCCTTGCAGCTGGATCGATAGGTCCGGGAGTGGCTGCGACTGGGTGGCCGGTGGTGAGGAGGCGGCTGCCGGCATTATTGAAGCGACAGCCGGTTGTTGGTTACTGGTTGTAGTTCGTCCTGCTATTCCCGGGATGGAGATCCCTCTGGGGTGCGACTGTGGCTGATACACCTGGCCAGACCTGGTTATAGTCGTACATGTGGACGGCTGTTCTATTCCCTTGCCTTTTTGTTGTTCGGAGGTGAGTGTGGCCGGAGGGGAGTGCTTGGTGAACTGTTGCTTTGCCAGGTGAGCTTGGAGTGGTGCCAGTGTTGCAGCCGCTGGAGAGATCGTGCCAACTGGAGTACCGCCGGGATGACGGCCCTGACTAGGGCAGTGGGTGAGTAGAGAATTACCTTGGGTTGAGCTCGTATGGTTGTTCCGGTGACCGGCTCCCTTGATGCGGCAACCGGTTCTCTTGATGAGGCAACTGTAGCTGCCACCCGAACGAAGAATTTTCCTGCGGGTGGGGATGACGCCTATTGCAGTGTAGGCTTTGAAGACTTCCTCCTTCTCCGGTGGCCGCTGATGGTGAGGATGGAGGTCCGGAGTTGTTGGTAGTAGGGCCGGAGTTCTTCAAGCGTCGACGGGTGGTTAGCCAGACGAATGAGGTTGATGGGGTTCAGCCAGGGAGTTCCTGCATCTAGCGGCCGTGCCGAAGGGAGGGATCTTCTTGTCCCTTGTCCATGCCTGGTTGGATAGGCGAAAACTGGCTACCCATGCTGGAACCCTTCGAGCGAATGCCACCTTCAGGCATCCAAGAAGATAGTACTGACCTGGGAGTTGCCCGCATGATTTGGGAAGGTTTGATGGCTCGACTCAGGGGGTACGAGAGGCTGTTGAAGCTCAATGTTGCCCAACTTGTTAAGCCTCTGAATAGGTTGTCTCAACATCCAGCAATGGTCTGTTGCGTGGCCAGCCGACCTATGGTATTCGCAGTACTACTATGAATTGTACTAGGCAGGAAGAACAGCTGGAGGTGGCTTGATAGGGGGAAGCGTGAGCAGTGCCTGGGCCCAGCGGAATACCTGGCTCAGCGGTTCAGAGAGTGGCGTGTATTCCGTTATGCGTGACTGTTGTGGCTGCAGGGGCGACTGGCATAGTTCACGCTGTTGTTGACCGGGGTGTTGTTGGTTAACGCCGGTGTGATCTCCACCTTGCCCTTAGTTTCTTTGTTGAGAGGTTGTTGGTGACATTACTTGCCACTGCCGGTGTGCCGGCGACTCAGAAGCGGCTACCGGGTGTGGAGCCTTGGGCCTCCAAGGCTGTTGGTTCGGGGCCGCTTGAGTGGTGTAGACCGGTTGCTGAACCGAGGTGATTGCTGGTGGATGGTATTCCTGGGCCGAGGCGTACACCTGCTGTGGCTGGTATAGTGGTGGTGCTGCTGCCACAACGGTCACGGGAGCAGGCTGTGCATTGTCACTCCTCTGGGGGCCACGGTTGTTCCCTGTGTTGTCGCCCGTGGCCGGTGGTTGGGGACGTATGTTTCCTCTGGGGTTGGCTCCGAATGGAAGAGCTGAAAATCTCCCTAACTTCAAGAATCCTTTCAGGCGGCTACCAGCTTTGATTAATTGGGAGAAAGTTGAGTATGACTGGATACATAGAAGGGCCGCCAAGGATGGTTGGGCACCTTGTACAATTATGTCAAAAGAGTCTTCTTCTGCAGGTTTGTCCCGGATTTGGGATGCTAAGGCCCGCCACCTGCCGACATAGCCACTGAACAGCTCGATCTCACGTTGGCGAAGGCAACGGAGGTCTTCCAACTTTGGTGCCAGATCCAAGTTATATGCATACTGTTCCTGGAACATGTACGCCAGCTGTTCCCAGGTGTAGATCTTTGTTAAGTCTAAGTACATGTACCAGGAAAGTGCAGGTCCTTGGAGAGACTTCTGGAACAGTCAGACAAGGAGCTTCTCCTCGTGTTGCAGTGCCGCCATGTCTCCACGGAAAGCCTAGAGGTGTGTGCGAGGATCTCCATGCCCGTTGTATTTAACCAGTTCAGGCATTTTGAAATCGGGAGGGATCGTCACCTCGGTATAGAAACAGAGATTTTGGAAGGCACAGGAAGGTCCAGGCGAGCCGGACTTCATGCTCCGGAAGGATGCCTCCAGTTCAGCTATCCTCTACAGTAGTTGCCCTTGTAGGTTGGGCACCGGGGTGGCAGCAGTGGCGGCTGCCGGCTGGAATGGCGGCGGGCCGGGTTGGCCAGCGATAGGAGTGGTGATAATGTCGTATTCTTCAGCGTGCGGCCTTTCCGGGACACAGATGGTTGGCCTGGGGGGGATTACTAAACCAATCCCTTGCTGTTGGTAGCGTGCCAACTGGTGAGCCAGGAGAGTCTGCTCGAAGTGTCTTGGTCGAGGTGGCAGGAAGGCCTCAGCCCCTCCTAGGTCGTCGGTGTTTGAGGGTGACTGGTAGGACAGGTCGGTGCTCCATGCGGGAGCCGGCCTGTTACCTTCAATTTCAGTGGTCGGAGAAGCGGGCGGCGCAGGATGCACTGTGGCGTTGTCGAATGCCACGGCCGTAGATAGGTTCGACACCCTTGGTAGGTCCGTGGCTTTGGTAGGCACGATGATAGGCCTGGTGAAGTTCGTTCGAGTGACGATAGGTGGTGGCGAGCCGAAGACCACGGACAGCGGCATAGAGGTTTCCGTAGTGATGGAAGGTGATGATCCGGAAGCCGTAGCGGAACCGGTGGCCATGGCTCTTGCTTGTGAGCGGGTTAGGACAGGGGGAGCCAGCGGGCTCCGGAACCTGCGAACAGCCGAGGTCTGCGAGGAGATGGTGCCTAGAGAATCTGCAGGGGTCTACAAAGATTTGCGGAGATACCAAAGAAGGGTGATATTGTTCAATGCATTTGAAAGCCACTTCGCTTAGCAAATGTGAAAAGTATGTTAAAAAATCATTATGGAAAAATAAAAGACTGACTACAAAAGAGCCGTACAAGCGAGAGTTTGAGGTACTTAATCGATAAAATGCAATGAGTCTCCCCAGCAAAGTTGCCAAAAATCTATACCCTCTCTTTCATCCGGCTATCACCCGGAAGCCCACAGGTTTCCACCGGCCCCGCCGGCGGATGTACCGAGGTACAGAGAATTGAATGGTGATCTTGAGAGCGCATCACCACGTGGGGCGAATGGCTCGTTGAATGGAGTCGCCACCTTATTTTTGGGTAGAAAACAAGGAAAACCGGATGAGGAAGTGTCCTTCCATCATCGAAACGATAAAACCACGGGAATCATGTAAAATTGTGTAATGTCATACAAAATATGAGAGAACTGGATATGAGGTTCAGGTTACTATTGGGGATGGTGTTAGGCACGCCTAGATAGCCCGGGCAATCCCAGCATCTCTCCGGCTCTAAAATGAACAACTACGATAGTCAGTCTGGCCACATGTGGCCTCTTCCTAAGAACTTTCCGGGGCCGTTGGACAACCAGCTGAATGTACTAGCTACCGCGTCATATCCCCTTCATATTAGAGATGAGAACTTACGTTATCGCCTGGCCGGGACCGGCAAGGATGCATGCCGGAGACATCATCTCGGAAATCTTTCTGGGGCATCGGGAATGTAGACTTACATTTCCCGAGAAATGGGGGTCGGCTGCTAGTATTTTTGTACCGGTTGGCCGGCAGTAGGCCGGCTAATCCCCCCTGAACCATCTGCAAAAAGATGGGTTTTTGGGGAGCTGGCAGCCAGTTTTTTATACCGGTTTGCCGACGGTCGGTCGGCTAATCCACCAAACCATCTGCACAATGATGGGTTTTTGCGGAGCCAGTTGCTGGCCATTTGTGCTGGCTTGCCGGCGGTGGGCCGACTGGCTCCTTGGACCATCTGCGCATAGATGGGTTCTGGGGGAGCCGGCTGATCCTTACTAGTGGCGTCATCTTGGAAACTTGTTCGGGGCATCGGGAGAGTAGACTTACGTCTCCTGATAAAACGTACGGGGACTTACGTCTCCCGGAAAAACGTACGGGGACCATCGGGTTGTACGTGTTTGTACACTTGAACAGCTGCCACCGGTATCCTTGCCGGTATCCTTGCCGGTGGCGTCATCCCGAAAACTATTCTGGGGTATCGGGAGAGTAGACTTACGTCGGGTTGTACGTGTTTGTATACTCGAACGGCCGCCACTGGCATCCTTGCCGGTGGTGTCATCCCAGAAACCTTTCCGGGGCATCGGGAGAGTAGACTTACGTCTCCCGATAAAACGTACGGGAACCATCGGGTTGTATGTGTTTGTAAACCCGAACGGCCGCCGCCAGCAAGGATGCATGCTGGTGGTCTCATCCCAGAAACCTTTCCAGGGCATCAGGAGAGTAGACTTACGTCTCACAAAAAAAACATACGGGGACCGTCAGGTTGTACGTGTTTGTACACCCGAATGGCCGCCACCAGCATCCTTGCCGGTGGCATCATCCCAGAAACCTTTTCGGGGCATCGGGAGAGTAGACTTACGTCTCCCAAAAAAAACGTACAGGAACCATCGGGTTGTACGTTTTTGTACACCCGAATGGCTGCCGCCAGCATCCTTGTCGGTGGCGTCATCCCAGAAACCTTTCCGGGGGCATCGGGAGAGTAGACTTACGTCTCCCGGAAAAACATACTAGGACCGTCGGGTTGTATGTGTTTGTACACCTGAACGGCCACTGTCGGCATCCTTACCAGTGGCGTCATCTCGGAAACCTTTCCGGCGGCATCAAGAGAGTAGACTTACATCTTCCGGAAAAATGTACCGGGATTATCGGGTTGTACGTGTTTCTACACCCGAACGGCCACCGTCGGCTTCCTTGCCGGCAGCGTCATCCCGAAAACCTGTCCAGGGCATCGGGAGAGTAGACTTACGTCTCCCGGAAAAACGTACGTGGACCGTCGGGTTGTACATGTTTGTACACCCGAACGGCCACCACCGGCATCCTTGCCTGTGGCGTCATCCCAAAAACCATTCTGGGGCATCAGGAGAGTTGACTTACGTCTCCTGGTAAAACGTACGGGGACCGTCGGGTTGTACGTGTTTGTACACCCGAACGGCCGCCGCCGGCATCCTTGCTGGTGGCATCATCCCGGAAACCTGTTCGGGGCATCGGGAGAGTAGACTTACGTCTCCCGAAAAAATGTACAGGGACCGTCGAGTTGTACGTGTTTGTACACCCGAACGGCCGCCGCCGGCATCCTTGCCGGTGGCATCATCCCAGAAACCTTTTCGGGGCATCGGGAGAGTAGACTTACGTCTCCCAAAAAAAATGTACAGGAGCCGTCGGGTTGTACGTCTTTGTACAACCGAACGGCCGCCGTCGGCATCCTTGCCGGTGGCTTCATCCCAGAAACCTTTCCGGGGGCATCGGGAGAGTAAACTTACGTCTACCGGAAAAACTTACTAGGACCGTCGGGTTGTATGTGTTTGTACACCTGAACGGCCACTGCCGGCATCCTTACTAGTGGCGTCATCCTGGAAACCTTTCCGGCGGCATCAGTAGAGTAGACTTACGTCTTCCGGAAAAACGTACTGGGACTGTCGGGTTGTACGTGTTTCTACACCCGAACGGCCACCGCCAGCTTCCTTGCCAGCAGCATCATCCTGGAAACCTGTCCAGGGCATTGGGAGAGTAGACTTACATCTCCCAGAAAAACGTACGTGGACCATCGGGTTGTACGTGTTTGTACACCCGAACGGTCGCCACCGGCATCCTTGCCTGTGGCGTCATCCCGGAAACCATTCTGGGGCATCAGGAGAGTAGACTTACGTCTCCTAGTAAAACGTACGGGGACCGTCGGGTTGTACGTGTTTGTACACCCGAACGGTCGCCGCCGACATCCTTGCTGGTGGCGTCATCCCGGAAACCTGTCCAGGGCATCGGGAGAGTAGACTTACGTCTCCCAGAAAAATGTACAGGGACCGTCGAGTTGTACGTGTTTGTACACCCGAACGGTCGTCGCTAGCATCCTTGTCGGTCGCGTCATCCCAGAAGCCTTTCCGGGGCATCGAAAGGGTAGACTTACGCCTCCCGGGAAAAGCATGTGGAGATCTGATAAAAACGCATAAAGCCTGCTGGGAAACTCATAGTTTCCATGTAAAAAGACCCGACGAAAGGGTTGTAACCGAACCTAACTCGACCGTGTCGAGTGGATTCACCCGGTTGGGAGGGCGGCCGTCGATACCTTCGGACTTGTTTTCGAAGGAATGATACTCGGGTTCGTCCTCCGACGTTTCCCTTGTATGGGATAGGTGTTACATGGTCGGGGCTCGAGGAAACGTCATTTAAACCATACGTAAAACAACGAGGACGGAGGGGCTTACCTACGAAGGATCATTGGCGGTGATCGGAATTGCTCCGGTGCGGTGAGCGGGCGTCGGGGCTTCGGGCATCTCTTCTCCATCATGACCTCCGGTCGGCATCTTCTCCCAGAGGCAGAAGCGAGCATCACCAATGTCCGAGCGAAGGTTTCTCCGAGGGTTGGAAAGCTTGGGTTTTTGGGAGGGGGTAGCCTCCCTTTTATAGGGGGTCGTCTTCCTTATTCGGGGTGCCCGAAGATGGAAGCCGACGTGAGTTTTGGTTCGATTACGCAATTTGCGTAATGGATTGATTTACGAGATTTAAGCAGTCAAATCCCGTCATATCCCCCTAATTGATTCGGCCTGCCTTTCTGGGTAGTTACTCGATAGTCGCTATGTGGCAGACGGAAGCCGGCTGGTCCCTCGAACATTTGCGTCAATGGGGATTTTGGGGTCCGGTTGCCCCTTCCTCAGACCGGTTTGCCGGCGGCTAGCCGAGTAATTACTCCAACCTTTTGTGCAAGTTGGTGTTTTTGGGGACCGGTTGCCGCTTCCTTGTAGCGGCTTGCCAGCGGCTAATTGTGTAATTCCCCCAACCTTTTGTGCAAGTTGGGGTTTTTGGGGACCAGTTGCCGCTTCCTTGAAGCGGCTTGCCGGCGGCTAGCCGTGTAATTCCCCCAACCTTTTGTGCAAGTTGGGGTTTTTGGGGACCGATTGCCGCTTCCTTGAAGCGGCTTGTCGGCGGCTAGCGAGATAATTCCCCCAACCTTTTGTGCAAGTTGGGGTTTTTGGGGACCGGCTGACGCTTCCTTGAAGCAGCTTGCCGGCAGTTAGCTGGGTAATTCACCCAACCTTTTGTGCAAGTTGGGGTTTTTGGGGACCGGTTGCCGCTTCCTTGAAGCGGCTTACCGGCGACTAACCGGGTAATTCCCCCTTTAAAGTTCGCTTAAGCATGGGGTCAACACTATCCCTTCTATTCCTCCTTTCACCTCTATTCCTCTGCAAGTCCCCATTAGTGTACCTCTTGACAAGTTTGCTCCTCTCATAACCCCACTTCCCCAAGCTCCATTCTCTGCTCAGTTGGCACCTCCTAAGGATTGTCCTGAAGAAGCTTGCTAACTTTGAGAAGGCCCTTCATGACGTTTGCTCTCCGTCCTCCCTCTAGCCTTATGCTTTTAGGGACCTCTGCCTATTCCCTAAAGTTGTATTGCCAGCAAAATTTATAGTGCCAAACTTTGACAAGTATGTTGGGAAGGGTTGTCCCTTGGCTCATCTTCGAGCCTGTTGTGCTGACCTAGCCTCTCTACAAGCCAATGAGCATCTATTGATTTGGCTATTTTAGAAGAGTTTGATCAGACTAGCTCTTGCCTAGTACACGAGTTTGGACCTATCCTCAATGAAGACTTGGGAGCAGCTGGCCAAGATTTTTCTTGACCAGTATTCCTTTAACTTCGACTTGGCCCTAAAGAGGGAACAACTGAGTAGCACAAAACAAAACTTGGAGGAACCATTCAATGAGTTCGTTGGTAGATGGCAAGTGTTCAGACTCAAAAGTGTGCATTTTATTGATATTAATTCATTTGTTTTAATGAGTTTTAGTTGCATTTTGCATTAGATTATGATGATTGCAAGGTTGACTATACTTTTGAGTATTATGCATGCTTATTCACTTTAATGATGCATGAATTAAGTTTTGAGTTGTTAATAATGTTTGTGTTGATTACCTATTGAGAAAGGAATTAATGATTGACAATTGACTCTTTAGGTTACTTATAAAGTGATTAATCCACAGAAAAAAATCATGATTTATGTCTAAGTGCAAAGTCCGAGGGTTAAGTCGTTTACCCATGAACTTACGTGAGGGTAAACTGGATTACCCTCGAGCCTATACCCTATTTGTTCTATGCGATGAATTTAATTGATTTAATAGCAATTGCAATCATAGTTAAGGTTTAAATGTTATGAATTATTTCTCCTGTAATATGATGTATTTCATGAAAGGTTTTATTTAAGTGTATGTAGGAGAATTCGATGAGCAATTGCAAGGAAATGTGTAGAAGATCAGAATTGAGGAATTTAACTTAGCTGAAGCTCAACCATGGAGAATGTGGATGGATAGGTTAAAGAAGTGGCTTGCATGGAATGATCTCCGACAACCAGATGTGCACTACACCCTTGTTAATCGCCAGCTCATGAACTACCATTCCTCCTAGTTATAAAACAGTCTCGTAGCCATGAAACTAACCCGCCCCCTTTTCTTCCTCCATCCGCCATTCACAGAGCCTTTTCCATCTTTTCCATCTTCCATTTCCCACCCACTCATTTCTTCCGAGAGGAGATTGACAACCTCCTCTTCTCCAACCATTCAGGTAGTGTATTTACTGTTCTTTTCTCAACCTGAGCATGTCCTTGAAGGGGAGACTCTTGACGTTGGTTGCTTCCTCCTCTATTCCTTGGTGAAATTACAGTGAAGCATTAGGTGTTCTTTCCATTTTCATTTTCTTTATTTTTACTTTACCCTTATACTTACACTCGAATCTACAAACACCCACTTTATCAACTTGGTTACAGTAATTAGATATTGTTTTTAGGTTTACTATGATGTTGAATGTTGCACTTTTATTTTACAAGTTATTTGTACTGTAATGTGTTTCATGCATTGTATGTTTGTTGTGTTTTAAAATATCTAAAAAGACAAAAAATATAAATATTCAACTCTTAGAAGTTTCAGCTAATTTGAATCATACTGTTTTTACTTCTGAAACTCACAATTTTGCACAACCCTTGAGTAAGCTCGAGGGCAAAGATGTTTACCCACGAGCTACCTCAAGGGTTAAGTGCTTTTTCTCTACAAAATGATATATTTTATGCAAATTGAAGTGTATAATGTTAAAACTTAAGAAGAATTAAATATTTGAAAGTAAAATTCACTGGATAGAATATTTCAGTGTAAAATTCAAATCATTTACTAAAATACTAAGATTAAAATCCAAGTATTCTAAGTGGTGAAGAAATTAAAAGTTACTAAAAGAACTCTCTGGAAGGTATAATGCATGATGCATTTAAAGAGCATCCTAGTGGTTAATTGGAACAAAGCAACTGTGACATTGCTTAAAAGATATTTAATCACTTGTTCCATTAATTGAATACACCAATTCAACTAAACATCAAACAAAACCAATCACTATGGATAAACCCATACTTGCACACTAGCTATATCTGAACTCGTGCACTTGCGGTGAAATTAAAATATTTCGCACACATAATTTTTACAAGAATTGAATTACAAGTGTTGTGTAAAAGTGGAACAAGTTTTTCGCGCTGTTGCCGGGGATTGCTTCAATTCCTGTCGTTGTTGTTGCTTTTGCTATTTTGGTGTTAGCTAGGGTTGCAATAGAATTTATTTGCATTTACTGTTATTAAATTTTATTTCAAAGTCTTATTGCTATTCCAGAGTAGTGTTTTGTTTTTAAATTCTAAATTTCATAATGGACTCATATAACTCGTATTGGGGTAATTATGGGGTTGTTCCAAGAACTAGTTATGAGGTTTATAATTACTTTAATTATGTTAGAGGAGATTATCCACTTATGGAGTTTAATGAGTACTCTTTACAACATAATTTAGAAGGACTTAATTTTAATTCTCAAAATAATTATAACTGGAATGACAATTCTAATTTGTGGGACAGTAATGAAAATTCAGACATGCAGAATTATTATTCAGAGTATAATCATGTGAATGAAAATCAAAATTACCAATCAAATATATCATTACAAATCCAACAATTAATGGATAAAATAGATGAATCAATGCGAAATATCGAAGAGAGTAATAGATTGAATGAATTAAAAAATGATAATTATTTAAATTGTTCAATCTTACAAGAAGATCAAAATGTTCAAGGTATTATTCCAAGAATTGATCAGAATTATATTAATCAAAGAATATCACAAGAATTCAAAAAATTGTTGAATAGATTTGATGAATCAATGCAGCAAACGGAAGACAGTAAGATGTTCAATGAGTATGAAAATAATGATTTTAATTTGGCAAACTCAAATGTAAATCAAAATAATCAAGAGGTAAATTCATTAAAAAATATTTTATTTACAAAGGAGAATATACAACCGTTTGAGGTAATGGATGAAAATCAGTATAATGATTTAACTGCATTTAATCATATAAAGAAGTTAGATGAAATTCAAAGGTCCATTGATCTATTTATAAGGAATTCTAATTCTAATTTATAGACACTTGTGCAACACTCACACCAAATCAGTTCTATAGAGCTCCAAAAGTTGAAAATTTTATGGAAAAAGATCAAATCTGGGAAGGGTATGAATTACTTGACTATTTGGTAGGGGACTATTCAGTTGGACCATTTGAGGTTGTGAACGACCCTATTTCCAAAAATATGGAAGAGTTACCTAAGGTGATGGCCACCCTTAGATCAAAAAGAGATTTTAGTGTTCCTATAGCAGATAACATGTCAAAAGAAGAATTAAAAGATGTAAGTATTATATTAAGATCTGGTGCAGCTTATGAAGGTCCTAAAAGGGTTGATAAAGAAGAACAAATTAATGACAATTTTACAAAGAAAGAGGAAATTAATGAAAAATCTAGTCTAGAAAACAAAGCTGATACTGAGTTAGAGGATAATACAGAAATTGAAAATACTAAAGAATCTAAAAATAGTAAAGAAATCAAGAACAGAGTTGTTAAGAAAGATGTTATAAATAAAGATAAGTTAACAAATGAAAATCTGGCAACCAACTCCCCGCCAAGGTATGAACGCTCTCTCCATATTACTACCCACGCCTCACTCTCATACATGCACAAACTCTTGGTCCATATGAAAAGAATTTCGTTAAACTGCGTTGATGTTATTTATGATTTGGGATACAAGCACAAAGCAGACAGGTACACGAGGCTAATCATCCTCGTCACTAGTCCTCCAGGGCTCGAACCTCTGACGGTCGCGCCTCTGTTGCTCCCGTGCTTCCTCCTGATGCTCCATCTGCTCCAATAGGTGGACCAACTAGTCTTCATGGCTCAGTATCTGTAGGAGGACTTCATCTAGGGAATTGAGCCGCTCCATCATCGTGCGCAAGTAGTCAGTGAGCGACTCCGAGGAAGACATGTCGGCAACCGAACCTGGTGAAGCAGTAGTAGAAGCAGTGGGCCAGCACCTGGTCGACCACCCACCAAATGATGAGCTGGCCCACTTCGAGGCAAGCCTCTCGTAACGGCCTAGATCAACCGATGTGATGGGCCAGGTCTGGAGTGGAACTTTTGGCCGGCCGCCGGTTGAGATGCGTAGGAAGCCGACTAGCTCCACCATTGCCTCCCCGAACAACAATTGGCTGGGAGGCCGTCGGCCCGAGTAAACCACCCCACGCATCTGGCGTCGAACCGCCGTTGCCCAGTTCACCTGGCAACCTGTTATCACTGCAAAAGTTGTGAGGTAGGTTGCCACGCTGATTTCGTCCCAGTGTCCTCCCTTCGGGAGGATCGTATTGTTGAGGACGAAGGAAACAAGGTGGGCAACCGGGTTCAGGTCCCGGGCCTTGAACACCCGTTGGTCGAGGTCGGCTTCCGCGGAAACTACCGTATTGATGTCGCTAATGCTCCAGGGAAGGCTTGGAAGGGGGGAGAAGTTGTCTAGGCTGGTGAAACGGAGGGCCAACACCTCAAATAGGAGCCCATCGGAGAACTCCACTGGCCCAGATTAGAGGCCTAGGATGAGTTGTGACCCTACCTCCGATAGGTTGGAGTACTTGTCGGCCACTAGACCGGGGATGTTCTCCACCCAGTGGAAGACCCGGATGAATGGAAGTAGGCCCTGCGTGATGAACAGCTGCTCCACCTCCAGCAACCGATCGAAGCTAGCCGGCCTGCTATATAAAACACTCTTTACAGACAGGCGACCGTCCACGGGGAGCATCAGCTCCTGGTCAGTGTCGGGGGGAGAAACGTCATCGGCCGCCGCCTCTTCAGAGTCGGTCGGGGTGCGGTACCACGGTAATGCTAGCTGGACCGACTCTACGTTCGACGCTGCATCATCAGGGATTTCCAACGGCACCGACGAAGTTCCGGGCAAATGCCATTGCCGATCCACCGTCATCTTGCGGCGCATCTGACACCGCGAACTCTGGGGAGGGGCCTCTGCTGATGCCTCACCCATTGACGGACGAGAGTTAGAGGCACCAGAGCCTCGCCGTCGCTCCAACAGCCACCACCGGGACATTGCCTCGGTCGCAGAAGCATCACAACCGTAGTCAGTAAGGGTGAAAAAGATGGATAGATGGGCAGACTCAGCCCGATCAGGACAGACAAGCTCAACCACTGACAAATTCTTCAGCGTCGGCGGTAAAAGATCAAGCCACTGTTGCACGGCCCCAGTTGCCGGTCACCGGACATGACCCATAACGTTCTTCATGTGAGGCATCGTGATGATAAAAGAGAGATGAAGGGTGAAGAGAAAAATTGAGAAGAAGAGACCAGGGAAGAGTGGAAACGAGAAGAGGAGATGAAGAAATTTCGAATGACTTCACGTCCTATTTATAGGAAAACCATCATTGGGATTCCGGCCAGATGAGGCGGCAACCGGTTCAAAAACTGGTCGAACAAAAATCAAAAAAGCTAAAACGATTCCTAACAACTTTGAATGGTACGATAGCTGCACGGGAACCGAGAAAGTTGCACAGAAATCGAGAAAGATGAATGAAAATTGAAAAAGCTGTAAGAAACACGTGAAGCCTTCCACGTCACCATCCAGTTGCTAGCTCCAACAAGGTGGCTGCTGCGTAACCAGCCGGCTGGAAGGTAAAATCACGAAAAGTACGACGTGACTATTCACTACATCAATGACAGCTTTCGCAAAGCAAGCACGTGAAGCCTTTCACGTCACCATCCGGTTGTCGGCTCCCATAAGGTGGCTACCGCGTAACCAGCTGGCTGGAAGGTAAAATCACGAAAAGTACGACGTGACTATTCACTACATCAATGACAGCTTCGCAAAGCAAGCACGTGAAGCCTTTCATGTCACCATCCGGTTGCTGGCTCCCAAGGTGGCTGCCGCATAACCAGCTGGTTGGAAGGTAAAATCACGAAAAGTACAACCTGACTATTCACTACATCAACGACAGCTTTCGCAAAGCAAGTATGTGAAGCCTCTCACGTCACCACCCGGTTGCTGGCTCCCATAAGGTGGCTGCCATGTAACTGGCTGGCTGAGAGCTAAATAGCAGAAAGTACAACGCGACGCCGACACCAGCTCTCTGACAC
>JAMKPZ010015418.1:0-122585 GCA_024699675.1 Amphibolis antarctica | reverse complement strand
TCTCTCTCTCTCTCTCTCTCTCTCTCTCTCTCTCTCTCTCTCTCTCTCTCTCTCTCTCTCTCTCTCTTCTTTTGATGATATGGACTTTTTCGAAGTACCGATGGGTATTAATTTTGCAGGGAATCAAGAAGCATGTTTATTAATTTTTGTGATCCAAACAGATTTTCTACGACCAATTAAATAAATTAAATCCCAAAAACTTTGTTACGATGGAACGAATACAGAATTAAGATTTTACGAAAAAAGACCTTTTATAGAAGAATCCAACCCAAACGTTATCTAATTAATTAAATACCCTCGTATATAATTTGTATGCATGCATGTGTGTGTGTATATATACGTACGTACATATACACGTACGTACGTACGTATATATATATATAAAAAAATCCACAAAACAAATGCAAGAGGAAGAAACAGGTCAAGATCGATGTACTGCATGTTTTTAAATATTTATCCCTTCTCTCTCTCTCTCTCTCTATCCACTTTGGTTGGCTGCATCAGATAATAGAGTGGAATACACCCCATAGACGTACGCTTTCATCCAGGCAGTGTGGCTACAAAGAAACCATAGAATTAATTAATATTCCGTGAATCATGGCAAGAAGCACTTGGTTATGTGATATTCAACGAGGCCTTGTAATACTGTGTTTGTCTGTATATTACAGTATTTTATAGTATATTTATCAAATAATTTTTAATTTTTTATTATTCATAAAATTAAATTATTATTATTATCTTTTTATCATAAATCATGTATTTTATTGTAAATTGTGAAACTTAATTTATCTTACAAAAATGTCATTAAGAATGTAAAATATAAATTAAATCAAGTATATGAAAAATCTTTTCATTGATTGTAAATTAATTTTAAAATAAAATTTTAACATAGTATTAAAAAGTAATTTACACACATTTATTTGTAGACACTTGTAAATGTAAAAATAAATCACAAGCAAAAAAAGTATAATAATAGTATTACATTGGTAAATTTAAGGAATGAATTGTGCTCTAATATATAATAAAAACTCTTTTGTTGACTATCAATTAATTTTAACATAAAATTTTAATAAGATGAATTTTGAAGCACCTAAAAGTCATAACCCTCTTTATCGAAAGAAATTAAACATCAATGGTGTATTTAATAACAAGATGCATGCTTTAACTTTGAAGAATCTAGAATTGAATTTTTTTATCAAATGAAGTTAACTTCACTGTGAATGATAATACGTGAAAATTATATGAAATTAAAATTATAACAAAAATCGTTATTAAATAAAGTCTTAAAGAGGAATGGGCAAGAACTGGGAGCTCTCTGTATGTATGTACGGCTTAACTTCGCCAGCTCCATGGATGTTTATCTTAACGCGTTCCAGAAGGAAAGAGCAGCGTTTTGATGATTCGCAGATGATGAATCAAAAGTATAACTCAAAGCAGTACAGATCAACTCATGTTTCACACTGTCCTTGATTGGCTTAAAACTGCAGATTTTACTGAAGCTGAAATGACAGCAAGTTCTTTGGAAAAAAAAAAT
Organism: Amphibolis antarctica; assembly: GCA_024699675.1. Taxonomy (NCBI): domain Eukaryota; kingdom Viridiplantae; phylum Streptophyta; class Magnoliopsida; order Alismatales; family Cymodoceaceae; genus Amphibolis; species Amphibolis antarctica. The sequence continues at coordinate 121,051 of JAMKPZ010015418.1, read as the reverse complement.
TTTGGCTTCTGATCGATTTTGATCTTTGGAAATATAGTAATTAATATTTTCCGTTGAATTTTCTTTATGTATTAAACATTGTGTCATACATGTATTTTTATGTTCTTGTTGTAGCTTCTGTTTATCAAGATATATGGCTTTGTTTGATATAATTTTCAGTTAAATTAAAAATAACTTTTAACACGTAAAAAAAATTTAAAATAATTTTTTCAAAAAAAATTTAAAATATATTTGATATAAAAAGTTAAAGAAGTTTTTTTGTACTTTGAAGTTAAAAAAGTTCTTACCTATTTGCTATTCTAACACGAAATTTTTTTTAATAGACAAAAGCTATTCATGACTAATTAAAGCTGGTATCTACGGTGAAAAAAATAAAAAAGTTAGATATTTTTAAAAATAAATTTTAAATTATTTTATACTTTTATAATTATTATATTAAAATAATTTTACTACAGTAATAAAATTTTAACTTTAAGATTTTAGATGATAAAAATTAAAACTTATACGATAATAATCACGAATGATAAGAAAAAAACTGTCAACGCACCGAAGAAATACTGAAATTGAGAAATCGTGACGTGAGAATCGGATCAGGTTCCTTCGCTCCACTTTCCCCGCCCTCTCTCCCTCTCTCTCTCTCTCACTCGATCGATCTCGATCTCGAATAAAAGATGCCGGGCTTCATTCTTTCGGTGCTCGCAAGTGTTGATTTGTATTATCCCATCCATTTCATTTGTCAGTGTTTTTCCTTCCTGATACCATTATTTCTTCTCTCTGTTTTCCCTGAAAATAACCAACCACTTGGGTATCGATTTACCCAAAACGCGGAAATTTGTGTTCGTTCTGTGAAAAAGGGTGTTGGGATAATCAGCTCCTTCAACGGATCCAGGTGGGTTTTGAGTTTCCTTCATCCGGTGGTTAGTTGGGATTTTTGTTCAACACACATCAGGCATTCAAGCCTCCATCTTCTTCTTTCTGCCGCTTCTGGTTTTGTTCTCTATTATATTGTGCATTGTGTGCTTTGTTTGGTTTTCCATTTTTGTCGATGGTCTCCTTTCTAGTGGTTTGATCATGGGTTTGCTGTTTTTCTGGGTCTTTCCTCTTCTGATGTCGATGTTGATTTGTGGGTCTATTTCTTTTTTTTGGTTAGATCTCATAAGATGGAAATTTTGGGGTTTTGTTGGCAGGTAGGGTGTTTTTTTCTGCTTCTATTTTTGAATGATCCTTATTGGATCCTGATCCCTTCGTGATATGCATTGTGTCCATGGTGGAAATTGCTCTACTGTTTTTTCTTTTTTCCTTTGTTTGCACTTTCCCATCGTCTGTGCTGTTTGAAATTGTATTAAATAAAAACGATTTGTTGCCTTAATTTTTACCAGACTTTCTCTTATATATGTACATTTAATTGTAACTGTAGCACCTTCTGCTAGAGAAGTAGTTATTCTCTTTCTTTTGCTTGCATGCTCCAGCAGAGTTTTATCTGTCTGTCAATTACGTTATGCTTCTCTGCGCGATTAGTTTTTGAGATTGTCTCAGAATTGTAGTGCACGGTGCTCTAGATCTCCTTTTGATTTCATGGTATGTGCGGCATCTTCCTTTTCAGGTTAACAGTGCTCTTTGGAGAAGCCAGGTCTTCTGTCAATGGTGAGAAGTCGTTATAAACCCTGCTCGTGATTTTCCCTTTTTCATGGAATAAAGAAAAGATGTGTTTGATTCACGACTTGAAAAACAAAATATAAATGATGTTCTGTATGTGTTGAATTAGGGGAGTCTTGTTTCATCTTGTGCTTTTGGGAGGTCCTCCTCCTCGATGCTTTCTTTTTTCTAAGACATTAATTATTTCAAATCTGATGAATCCTATCCTTCATCCTTGAAATGGGCAAGATTGTTGATTCTTTTTTATTTTGACCAGGGGGAAGAAGCACACAACTCACATCTCATTGGGTTTGATGATTTCTTACCCATTGGTTTTGATTCTGAATCTCAGACTGCCAGCATTCTCGATGAGAAGATTGTAAGTGGACCAGGAAATTTTATCATACGTCATATTTGATTACTTGAGCTTCCATGCTATTGTATTGTCTACCTTATAACTTTTCGTCTTCAGTATGTCATTGCAGAAACTGGTGAATCAATCACGGTTAAAATTTTCATGAAGACAACTGGAAAGTGGTGAGTGGGTTGCATCAATATACATTGTCAGTCGCAGGTTAAAATTGTCTGAGCCATTTATTTTATGGAACAATTGGCAGGGTAACTCCAACTGTGCTAGGTTCAAAGCCAGGTCCTTCTAAAGGGCACTCTGCTATTCTTCTAAATAGAGATCGGATTTTGGTCCTCAAGCAGGACTGTTCTCTGGAAGACTGTGTCTGGTTTCTTGAGGTTTGCCTCTTTTGTTCTGTCATATACTAGGTTTGTTGTTATTGAAAATAACTACAAGCATATATACCATGTTTATAATCCAAGAATTACTTTAGTTTTTGTTTATGCGAATGCAAGTCATGAGTCAAGACCATCTAGTAGTGATTAGAGTGGTGGTCTTCTTGTGGTCATGGTGCTTTATCTGCAACTCCATTTGATCCCCCTTTTTATAGCAGATTGTTGTGCAATGTTGTTAAGAAACTCAGAAAGTTAAATCAACAAATGCGGATGATTTACTACTAACAAAACAAATGTAGATATTTGTAGTAATGAACAGTTGGTCTATTTTGATTGTGTTATATTATATCCGTTCGTAAGGTTTCATTTTTTTTATATGGTGTGTTACGGCAGGTGGATACCCCATTTGTTAAAGAGCAGAAGAAAAGTCTCGGTACTGAAGTAGTTGCTTGGAGCAAGGGAGCACAGGATGACAATCTGACCCCAGTTGTGATTAGTGGCCCATCTGGTGTTGGTAAAGGTACATTGATATCAAAGCTAATGAAAGAATTTCCATCAACATTTGGGTTTTCCGTTAGCCACACAACTCGGCTCCCAAGAGAGAAGGAAGTGGATGGAGTTCACTATCATTTCACAGAAAGAAGCAAAATGGAGAAAGATATACTAGAAGGGAAATTTCTTGAAACTGCATCTGTCCATGGAAACCTTTATGGAACAAGTATTGAAGCGGTTGAGACGGTGACAGATTCAGGACAGGTAGCATTTTAGCAGCTCGATTACTATTAATATTAGTTTTACAAACACGTCGGTAACAGTTGTATTTGTTTCCAAATGGTCGCGCTCATACCTATGCCACTTTAATTTCTGTTTTGCTGCAGAGATGTATACTTGACATTGATGTCCAAGGAGCTAGGTCTGTGAGAGCTAGTTCTCTCGAAGCTATATTTGTTTTTGTCACTCCACCATCATACGAAGAGTTGGAAAAGCGCCTCCGCTCCCGGTACATCCAAAACAGAAAACGATTGTCATCTTTCATTTGTTGTGCATTCTGCACTTGAAATTTGCAGGAGTCTCAGGCTGAAATTTGTGTGTGTTAGCGGGACTGAAACCGAGGAACAGGTACAAAAGCGCCTTAGAAATGCAAAGACGGAGCTTGAGCAAGGAAAGACTCGGGGCCTGTTTGATCACATACTGGTGAACGACAACCTTGAAACTTGCCATGAAATTCTTAAGGTACTCACGTCTTCTTTATATGGTTCTTTTGCCAAGGAGAATAAGAAATGCGGACTAATGCTTTTTGTCCTTTTCCGTTTCAGAAAACACTGGGTTTAGAAAGGACAAGTGACGCCCTTTGTGAGCCATGCCGTCTTTTGTATGTTCAACGCATCACATCTGATATGTTGACCGTTACTCGCAACATTGTGCAGGTGGAGAGAAGGAACGGTCATCAGCTGGCAAAGCCGATCGAAAGTTTGTCGTTCAGTGCCATGACGAACTTGGAAAGAAGCTGTGAGTTTCGTAGACCGGGTTATAGAAAAGAATAAAATAAAATTCGTTTTGGTGATGATGGTAAGCAGGACCTGCCCATTTTTCAGGTATGTTCTCGACGCATCGTCGATCAAAGGAGGCGCCCCGGGGAGAACAAGAGGCCTCAAAATTGACTCCGCCAACCAATTAACGGACGGACCGACGAAGCCCCAACTATGGTGACAGGGGTCGGCCGTCGGCCTTCTCGGCGCAGATTTGTGCCCTTGAACTGACTCATTGAAATGCATTTACAAGCGCTCATCCTCGTGTTGACTTCTTACATTTATCCTTTTGAAACAAAAGTGATGATTTCACCGAAGGAGGTCATTTGTAGGTGCTATGGAATTTTCGAATGCGGCCTGTCACGTTCCCTGACATGTTGTTGTCGTTTAATTTCATCTGCTGACGCGAAATCAACCTACCGTTCATCAACAACGTTGAAGTTAAACTCAACTTCTATTGTTGTTATCTGCTATTTTCTTTATTCACTGTATTTTAGATCTTTATTTGTAATACATTTCAATTTCCAAATAAAGGGTTACGGACGACTATTTCACGCATTAATTAATTATGTTCACAAATTTTACCAAGCAGACGCATAAATGCACTAGCAATCCAACTCTAAATTGTTTTGCCGCTTTCACACGATAAACCGTAAGGTCACGAGAGCAAAACCAAGCCAAGAATGAATTGCCAATGACGCATCAGACGACCAGAACACCTTGTCTCCGGATTGCATTATGTTCGTCTCACCCCTGATACTGCCGCCGAAGCACGGCATGCTTTCCCTAATCCGAGAATTCTCGCGAATGCTTTACCTGATAAATGAGCGCATGAGAAAGCCCAAAAAATGAATGAATAATTCATCACATAATAAGTCGGTTTTTTCAGGGTGATTCCCGCGAAACGTGCTTCCATGCGCAAACAAGGGTTGTCACTGGATGGTGACGGTCCTACACCCTTTTGCCAGCATGTCATTCCGCTGCTGACCGGAGCAGTCTCCATCTTCCCGTTCGCCAAACGGCAAGCCCGTCTGTTGAGAACCACCGTTTCGTCTCACACATTTGCGTGATTCGTCGTCTTGTGCTAGGAAATTTTCTTGCCTGCTTTTTCTAGGATCTGGTTTCTCTAATGCATCAGAATTTATGTTTTCGGAACAAGAATAGCCTGACCGCACAGAAGTACCTGCACCTGAGCTCTTGTCCTTCTCCGCCAAAGCATTAGTTGTATCACCATCAGACTTTTTTGTGTTGAGAAAACGACCACCGCAGCCTCTTGCCCTTCTCATTGCATGCTGATGTCGAGATTCATGAAGATATGGCTGCAAACATGTTTCTGAATCGTCATATTTTTTATAGGATCAATTCAAGGCGTGCATGTGTTTCAATGAAAATCTGTGACGTGTGTGCATGTGACGAGCATTACAATTGGATGATTAGATACTCTGAATACAAGTAAAATGCAATTAGATGATCAGAGAACCTTTCTAACTTTGACAAGTTTCTTCTCTAATTCAGCCTTTGCACGTGACTGTCTTCGTCTTAGTATCCCATGATATTGCTTAGCGTTTACATAGACAGGTTCTTCGGCCATTTCAAGAGGCAGAGCCAGGCGATTCTGAGGCATTCCAATAAATTGCGGGTGTGCCTAGCTTGATCCAGAAATGCAGTTAACTAAGGCAATAATAATCTCCAAATAAAAGCAATAAAACCCAAGCTGAGATAATACAATACAGAAACAAAAATAAGCATATCCATATCCCATAGTGCTCAAAGAAACGAAAAAAAAATTGAAAATAGTTTAGCGAAATGATATGGTCTCAAATAATTTTTGAGTCTAGACCTTGCATATAGATAAAAATAGCATATGGATCAAAAATATATCCACTTGGTTTCAGGCATGGTACGACCAATAGTTCCTCTGTGGGTCTAAGAAGATGAAAAAAATACGAGAATATACAAAATATATGAAAGAACATTAGGAATTTCTATGGTTAGGTTGCATGTATACTAAGTCAAAAAAAACCTGATCTCATACAAGTCATAATCCATACCGGGTTCCCAAAATTTATAAATGGTAAGGTCAAACACAATGACTTAATTACAGATGGCTTGACATAACGGCACACCAAAGCAATTATAGCCTAATAAAAGCATGAGAACAGCGAGACTTCAGTTTCCAATATAGGAATAAGATTTAAAAAAATTATTATTTCTTGATTTAAAAAAGGTTTTTCCACGTGTTTTAAAACATGGACACTAAAAATTAGTCGTAGCATATTTTACAAATGTATCCTCCTATTAGTTTTGCATCCATGCCTCTGAAATTATGTTAAATTACAAGTTCATTTTTGTGTCAGAAATTGGCCAAAAGAAATTGACAAGAATTCTGAATTTAATAAAAACTGAAAATAACAGGAAATAAATTCAACATAAAGGTGTTTATGCACTTATCAAAATTAGATAAAATTTCATATTTGAGTGTTTCTACACATTCAAGAATTAAAAAGAATTGAATTGATAAAATGTTAAATAACTTTATATTAATATGATTCAGCTCAATTTATGTATAAATATTTTTAAAAATTTCTAATTATAAATAATTTATAAATATTTAAATAATTATAAATAATTTATAAATTGTTAACAAAATTCTAATCAAAATTCAAGTTGTCACCACATAATAATAATATGCAAATCATTTTCTTAAGAGATTTCAATCAAATTCATGCTTACATTCTTGTTACATATGGCATTATAAGAAGGATGAATTGAGGGATATATATGGTTATATTCTTTAATTATCAAGATTGATTCAAATCCCATATGATCATATATTCCTTGTCAAATTCAAACCTTACAACATAAAAACTCCCTCATAATGCCAAAACCCCTCAACCTCAATGACAAACATTAATACCACAGAAACCCCAAACACAAACCCAAAATAGCAGATCCTAAGGTAATATAACCCTAAACCTTGTAACACCAACAACTCTAACCCTTAACAACAAAAACCTTTATGTCAACTCAACCAACGTCATGAATTAATAAAATGAAATTTACTTAAATACTCTATCTAAAAATATCTAAAACTCTAAAACTTAAAACCCCAAACCCTAAATTTCTAAAAACCCATACAAATTTCTTAACTTCAAAATTTTGTATACTTTACCAATAACTACAAAATCAATTGGCCTAAATCCCAAACCCAAAACTCTTAAATCCTATTCTCCAAATTCTAAAATACTAAACTTTGAACCATAAACCCTAATTCAAAACCTATAACTGCAAACCTTAAAATCCTAACCTCAAACTATGTAATGCCTAAATGTTCATTGATTCTCCTAAGTTGACGTCATGAACATAGATGCTGCTTCAAGAGGATGCCTAGATTGATAGATTCAAATAATATTTTGGAGAAAAAATTTCTAGGAGCATATATACAAAATAACAAAACAATGAAAAAAAAGAAATTTTGCAATTATACAATAAAAATCATATATTTATCCAATCACACACTGACACATAAAGAAAACAACTTTATATACGAACCAAAGGTTGAGTTCCATATGCAGCAGCCATCATATTGCCATAGTAAGGATCAGTGTAGGGACAGGGAGCACAAGCCTGTAAAAATGAACAATTGGAACAAATCATTAGCTGCATAAAGATAGGAGATGAGGAAAGATCAGGCTCATAATTGGCAGAAAAAAAACATGTTATTCTAAAATAATACATCAGAGATATAAAATTGCATATTACAGATACAGGGTGGAGGAAAGAGAACCCACCATTGAGGGACGAAGCTCCAATTGGGTGTGTGGCACATAGTATTCAGCCATCTGAGGCACTTGACCATTTGTTGGTTGCAACGGTTGGTCCTGTTCAGAACTTCCATTTGGTACTACAGGCAATAAATTCTTAAATCCTTACCTATCCTCTCGTAAAACAAATAAATATTGTATACCATGCAGATAGATAAGAATATTAGCTAAGTGATAAACTTTCTGAAAGATTGACTTAAGTTTATTTGAAAATCATTACTCACATGGATAGTTTTAGAAAAGAGTTCAAAATACTTTCTAGGTACGCTATCCTGGAGGAACGCAATCCACATGGTATAATTTAAAAAGTAACGTGAAATATCGTGAGAGGAATGTAGATAATGATAAATATGAACTAAAAAATCTTAAAAATGAATAACCTGCTTCCGCCGCCGTATCCTGCGTTCCTCTGCTCTCGCCTCTATCCTCTGTTGACTTTTGCCCATCATATCCATTTGTTTCAATTTGATTTTGTTTTGACGTGACTTGCATCGAGCCACTTGGAAGGACAGAAGGAGAAGAGCCATACCTCACAGCACACCACCATGGTTGGGTATTCACTGTAACACTCTGCGAAACCGATTCTTCTGTATTGCTATTTTCCATTCTTCCATGCACAATTTTTCCTGCAGGGAAGATTTTCTTCTGAACCCGTTACAAACAGAAAAAGAAACTCGTCGTAAGACATAGGCCAAGGTGAACATTACGACCCAAACAATACATCATCTACAAGATGAATTGATACAATAATGAATTGAAATAAACACGGAACGCCCAGCAGAATCAGTCAGACGAATCACGGAGACCTGCAAATGACATGAATTACCAAAGAAAAGGAGCGAAGAAAAAGACAAGAAGAAAACAAAATCGTGAAAAAGTGATTGCAGCAAACATCAACAGCAAGGTCCAATCACACATGAAAAACCACGACCAACAGAAGAATCCCTAATTACAAACGCAAGGAAAGAGCATGCGCACACGTGCAGGCAACACAAGAAAGAGTAAGCAAGCGAAATTCGAACGCCAAAATCCAGTTAACAGAATTCAATTCTAGGTCACAACAACCAAATCGAGGAATTCAAAAGCCCCTCTTCCAGCACGAAGGAAGAAGAATTATAATAATAATAAAAAGACAAGCACCAAAAACAAGCGTGCACGCGGCTACAGAGCGAACCTAAGGCGGGAACCTGGAAGAAAGCAACCGCACGGCACCAAACTGCGGCAGATTATTCTTCAGCAACCAGAAGAAAAGAGAATTAGAAGGAAGATGGAACGAAAAAGCAGCAAGCACATCCTAGTACCTGTTCGTTCTGGTCTCCGCCCGCCCTATCCGTGAAACCTCGCAATTGAAACCTCCACGGATGGATGGATGGATGGATGGAGTGACCGCCTTTTCGATAATTTATTTCTCGCTGTAAGCTAGACACGGGAGGGAGTGGGAGGTGGAAGACGAGCGAACAGGCGAGGAGGAAGACCAAAGGGGAGAGTGGAATTTTTTTTCTTCCTTCTCTCTTTTTTCCGTCCTTCGTTCAGAACTTCTCTCTCCCCCGAGGATTCGCAGCGTCTGTTGGAAGTGGTAGGAGCGGATGGACATCAACTTTTTCATTTGTTTTAACTTTAATTTTTATTTTATATAAATTTTTAATAATATTATTATTATTATATAAATTTTAATACATACATTTTTATTCTCTTAATTATTATATAATTTAAATTTTATTTATTTACTAGTTTTAACTATAATTTTATTTAATTCTTAAAATTAATTAAATTTTTTTTCAAGCTAAGTAATAAGTTTTTTCAAACTATCATTATTCTCGTATAAATTTTAATATATAACATTTTATTACATTAATTACTATACTATTTTAACTCAGTTCATTTTATTTTATCTAATTTTTAAAGTTAATTAAAATTTTATTGTCAAATAAAAAAATTTAAAGTGATTATTTTAAAAAAAAATTATTATTTTAAGGAGACTTTATGTCGCTTAAAAATCTTGAAAAAAAAATTTAAAAAAATTTATTGGAATAAATATATTTGATTTGTATATATGCAAGTATGTATGTATATTACTATCAGACATTATTTTATAATTTTTCAATTTATTTTAATTTCATAAATTTAAAGTAGACCACAAACACGATGTCATATTTTTCAAATGTAAAGGGCATCGAAGTAAAAATAAATAAAAATAGAAAACATTGTTTAGTAATTATCGATATATTAATTTATTTTGAGGTCGACGAGAAAAAGAATACACAAGTTGATCAACGAAGTCAGATATTTGATTTTTAAATATTTTTCAGTTCGTGTGATTTTTCATGTATATTTTGTGCAAGAAAGAAAAATAATACTATGATTTTATTAAGGTATTGTTTGATAACGTTATAATTTTAAAATTAAAGAGAGTTACAAAAAATTTAATTTTATTTATTTTAATATTTTTAATTTTAATGTTTTTATAATTTTTAAGCTAAAATATATCATCATCAAACAAATTATACATAAAAAATTTATTTTAAATTAAGCCAAGCACGTGACTACAATCTTCTCTCTAGTTTTTTATTATTTTTATTTCAGAACGTGGCCGGAGTTTCTTCGGGAGAAGAGAATCTTCGGTACAGTTGGTGGCCCGTCGCTTTCTATTTTAAATTAAACCAATAAATTTTTGAGTGTTGAAATTACAATTAAATTTTTTTTCCTTTACTTTTAATTTTTAAAAATATTTTAAATTTTATGATAACATATATATTTTTAATTTTATTTTTTTTATCAAAATTATTTTTTATTTTTTTTATCTCAAAAATCATTTTTTCTCTTTTTTATCTTAAAAATCATTTTTTCTACTTTCAAAAGTTACAAGTAAAAAAAAAACGGCTCCCTAAAACAAAGAATCATGTATAGCTCCTAAATAAAAAGATTAGTTATCAAAATGACAAATTTGTCCATCTTCTCATTGAAGTTTATTGGTTTCCATATGAAAGTAATTGTTACGTAGATCATCTTAATGCTAAAAGAAAAATATCAACAAAAATCTTCCCAAAATTAAATTAGTCTTTTTTAAAAAACTTTATATAGAATTATATGCGTATCTATCATTACAAAAAAAAAAAAAAAATTCATGTCACCCTTGGTAAAAAACACTTATATATTGTTGTATTGTTAACATACAACAATAACAATCCAAATTATAATTTCAATATACGAAGTTGGCCACATAAATCCTTGTTAATGTATTTTTATTTATAATCAAATATTGACCCGTTGTAAGTGTGCACATTCATTGTAATTTTAATTTAAAATCAATTATTGACCTAGCTTTATTGAAGCACACTTGCTGAGTAGTTAGTTTTAAAATAATTAATGTTTGGTGGATTATGAACCACCAACCAAGTTGACCCGTTGTTTTTCTTTTCTTTTTTTTAAAAAATAAATTAAATTAAATTTAGGTTAGTTTGATGTTCAAATAAAAAAAAGGCAATAATATAAGTGGGCGAGAACGTACTTAATGTGTTTATCCAAACATAAATTTGCAAATTGTTTATCTGCTATTTAATCTAGACTGGAGCGTTTAATTATATATGCAATTATATATATATATATATATATAGATTCTAGAAAGTTTTACGAGTGTGGATATGCCAATTGTTTGTGCAAATTAATATAGAGGATTGCTTTTCTTAATTCTAAAATCTGTCCCTTGTAATTTATTATAATTTTACTAATAATTTGCGTGTAGGTGTGTGTATATAACGTGAAATGAACATTTAAAATTAATTAATAATAAATAAAATAATTTATTATATATTAATGTAGATGCTTTGCATACGTCAGGGTATGATGCGACCTTTCACAGGTAAGACGCACGTTAGAGTTTAATTTCTCGTTCGCTTCACTGCCTTCACATGCATGTCCTCGTCCATATTATTTTATTTGACGTTAGCGCGAACATTTGTTCGGGACGGTTCTTTAAAAAAATAAAGTTAAATTTTAGAATAAATTATGTAATAAAAATTTATATATAAAAATTTACACGTAAAATTTTTAAATCTTAAATTCTAATATTAAGAATATATTTAGTAATAAAGTAATTTAATTTTAAATATTATAAAAAATTATCAAATAAAGTTAAATTAAATGGTAAATTTGTATATAAAATTTATATGGTGATGATATACGAAAATTCATACAAAATTAAAATTAAAATTAAAAAATCGTGAGTTTCGAACCCTACCGAATGAAGTTTAAGGTCCTATTTATTTACAAATTTTTCACTATATATTTTTATTTTTTACTATACATTAAAATAATTTACAATAATATTTATCAAATAATTTTTATATTATACATTAAAAATTTATATTAAAATACTTACATCATAAATCATTTAAAAAAATATATATAAATCCTAACTCACTTAATTTTATCTCTTGAATAAACACAAATCTTACCGATAAATTGCACGGTTATTTTGCAATTTTTTACGAACACGATAAGGACGTTTCACTTTTTCGGTTCAAGTACTCAAAAGACATTTCAGTAAAACTAGGGTGTAGGAATGTTAAAGCGCATACCCTACATACATGTTGATCATTCTTTTCATCGAATGCGGGCCCACTTTGACATCACGATTCAAATGAAAACGTACATTCCTTTCAAACAAGAAACTCAAACATATATGATACACTTTAAAAAACAAAAACAAAAAAACAAAAGGTACAAGCAGATATGAAGTTTGGAAATCAATAAGCAACAGTACGCTACACCCATGCATGCAGACAGTATCACAAAATATGCTCATCACTTGCATTAGGCTATAGCTATTGGTCCACCTCCCAGCTTTGTCTGGATGCAACCCTACCATGCGTTGGCGCATACTCCTGCAAACATCAATCAGAACAAAAACAACAACAGCATCATGTCATTCCCCTGCTTTTTTCTGAAAGATAGAAAGCCTCTGTCATGCATCCATCTTTTAATTCTGTTTCTAGCTCCTTCAATAAACACCGCTTGGTCCACTACCAAGCCCAGCCAAGGTTTCTTTGAGTTTTTTTCTTTTAATAAATATTCAAGGTAGAATATATATATATAAAAGATCGATTATACTATCTGCTGGCAGGTCTCAAACTTAACTCATTCTTGGACAAGATGATTTGTCAAAGAACATGGTGTGCTGGGCTCTGGGCTACCTGTTTAGACACATTGATTAAACATAACCACAATGGAGTTCAAGTCCTCCATAACTACCAAACATTCAGCAACTACTATTAACCATTAACATATCTTGCTTCCTTTCCCTTTTTTTTTTCTACTTCTTATTTTTCCACCTTCCACTTTAGGCCTAATTTGCAGTAGTGATTTACCTCCATTTTCTTGATGAGTTCCTCTGCACTTCCTTCGGAGACAACAATATGTCTTGCAGTATCTTCTATGAATCCCTCCTGCACTCCCTTGTCAAATAATGCAAGCAAGTTGTTGTAGTACCCGTCCACATTTAACAAGCCCACCTGCCAAATATTTAATCAAAAGCAACAAATGGAGTTGGTTCGAACAACCATGAACTTGTGGGTTGATGGAGGATACCCAAGTTGTGGTAGGTGAGCAAGCATCAAACTTACTGGCTTTTCATGGATTCCAAGTTGAGACCATGCTATTATCTCCAGCAGCTCTTCCATTGTTCCATACCCACCTACGAAAGGAGATAAGAAATTGCTAGCTTTGATATATACCGGCCATTATATATCTTGGGTGTAAAGGAGCTGATGGAAGAACGGAGAAGAAAGGTTCACCTGGAAGTGCAATGAAGGCATCTGCATGCTTTGACATCTCTGTCTTCCTCTCATGCATGCTAGCAACTGTCATCCTCTCTCCAACTGTTTCTCCTGAAACCTGCTTATCGTTTTTTTTTCTTTTTCTCAAGCTTTTCATGAACTACAGAAACATTGTACAGGTGTTGCCTGATTGATTAATAAAATATGTGGATCGATCAGAATAATACTTCACCTCGTGAGATAGGAGAGCCTTTGGGATGACCCTGTGCCAAGGAAGATATTGAGAGAAAAACACAAAATTAATTTCAACAGAACATGAGTTGTGTAAGTGAAACTTGGAGATGAGCTCGATCATGTAAGATGATAGATACCCAAGCACATGACAACCACCATTGAAGACAGTCCGGGAGATGGAACCCATCAATCCACCGCTTCCACCGCCATACACTAAATCTATTTTTCTCTTTACCTGTGGGAAAAAAAATTGAGACATAGAGGACCACCAATCCAAAAACAGAACTGGAGGTGAGTTATTACTAAAATGGCACACCCTCTAAAGATATTATCATAGTAGGGATAGGATACTCCCTTTTCTCATCTTCACCTGTACTGCATCATCTATTATTTAGGGAATCCAGCAATAGTTACCGTACCATGAAAAAAATAAAAAATTGCAGCCGTTCTAACTCTCAAACAGAGAGAGAGAGAGAGAGAGAGAGAGAGAGAGAGAGAGTTCTCACCATCTCCCTCCCAAGCTCAAACGCTGCCTCTCTGAACGATGGATTCTGTCCTGATCTACTTCCACAGAAAACACATATTCTCTTGAATCTACAACCCTTCACTCTCTCCAAATATTTCTCCTCCCCTCCTTCCATCATCATCCTTTGGAAGACAGGAGAAAAACAAGAGGGAGGAAAAAGGGAGCAGCTAAGAGACTACTGAAACAGAGAACAAGGAAGACAGAGCAGATAAGGAGATGGTGAACAATGGAAATGACACGGGAAGATGAAAGACGAAAGGGAACGCAAGACCCAAGTGAGACCCTCTCGTGTGCTTAAATAAGTGTAGTTGGTCTTGCTGGAGAAGCATCCATTCAACAAGAGCATCTAGATTCGATCTCCCCTCGCTGAATGCTGATATCATCTTTGCTTCCATCAACCATCTCTCTCTACAATTTTTCAAGAAAAAGTGAAAAACATACGGGCTCCTTTTTTCTTTTTTTTCTTTCTTCTTGACAATAACAGCCGAGCAGAAAGAGAATGACTTCATTTGCTCTGAGTTCGAAGGTGAATTTTTAATTTTATATAAATTTTTATATATTATTATTATCGTAAATATTTTTATATATAAATTTTTATCTTATAATTTAATTTAATTTAATTTTATATTTTATATTTTTATGTACTTATTATAATTTTTAAAACTTGAAACTGTTTGAAGATATGTTTGAGAATAACTTTTTTTAATTCTAGAAGTTAGATAAAGTTAAAATTCGTAAATAAAGTTAAAATTATAAAATAATTTAAATATTAATTTTTTTTATAATAATAATAATATTATTAAAAATAATTTTATGAATCATAATAAGTTGAAAGTAAACGAAACTATCGCTACACATGTGCCCCTAGTTGATGACGTTAATAGGCTACGAAGGGTAATTCAGTCTTTTCACATTGATATAATTACATGCTTCTGTGCTTGCGGCTTTTTTCACAGATGATTTGTATTTTTATAATGTTTTTATAATTCACGTCTTTAATTTTTTCCCCCTAAAATGGCAATAATACCCCTCTTATCTGATGCGTGTGTATATACATGTTACATCAAAAATATAAATATATAGCAAATTCTATGTGATCAAATTTTTTTCCTGATGGTTAGAATTTATTTTTTTTGTGAGGGAATTTTTGATATATGCATGCATAAAAAAGCGAGAGAAATAAAATTACAACAACACGAGGTTCGCTCGCAAATTGCGGATGGTCTTGTAGTAAATCACAAGACGACGCAAGGATAACGCTGGAAAGGTGGCTGGCCGCTGGCGTTTCAAAAATATCGGATCATCATCGATTTCGTTTACAACCAGATTCGCAGGAATTTTTATAACATGAAGTATATATATATATTTAAAATAGTATAATAAAAGTAAATTTTTTTATTATAATTATTAAAGAAAAAATTATTTATCTTAAAAATGATGTTAATTTAAAAAAATATAAACTTCAAATTTACTTCATTAAACAAAACCATCGCATTCCGCGTATCTTGTTCTTCGTGGAATGTGCCGAGCGTCGCATTTTGTTAATAAGGCGCGTGGCGTTTTTCCAGCGCCTTCTCACGTGGAAAGCTAGCCTTTCAAATATATTTTTTTTGGGTTACGTTTGAAGAGATATATGCATGTGAAAGTAAAAAAAGCGTAAATATTCAATCCAAGGTTCTTAGAAAATATCATCCTTAAAATAAACTTGTCTACGAGGTAAATGACAAATTTTACACAAAAACTTCCACAAATTTAAGTTTTGGGAATCTACATCCAATCTCACCGAATAAAGCAGCTTAATTCTTTTCCCCTGAACCTACACTTTCCTGAAGTAATTGTGCACGTAATTTTTATCGAACTATCGTTAATTACAAAAGAAAAACGTACCGCATGTTTACTCGATGACGATTATCATTTTGCATTACAAACACGTAGATTAATTATTATTGTTATTAGTATTTGCACACACATATACACGTGGGTGTACGGGGGGGGGTATTTGTATTTCTTGAAAATTAATAATAAAAAATTAATTTTTATTATTATTGAAATTTTAAAAATATGAAAATAAAAAATTTATAAGATCATTTTTGTATATTATGAAAATTTAGAAGAAAATATAATTGATTTTTAAAAAATAAAAATATTTTAAATTTGTAATATTTCAACAATAAAAAAATATTTACCTTTTCTTTTTCATTTATTTATAGAAGATACAAATCCCATTAACATTCTTTTAAAATTATTTATAATATTATCATTACTATATAAAATTTTATTATCTTAATTATTATATAATTTTAATTATATTTATAAAACTAATTTTAATTTTAACTTTATTTAATTTCGAAATTTCAAACGAAACCGGAATGATACGTCCCAATGGTGAGCGGCCTGCAATAATTCCCCCTGGCATGTCCCCATGTTCTCGTGATGGCAAAGAATGTCGTTTGTCCCGCTTATTAATTTACGACGTTGTTGTTTCTTCCGTCCATCGTGGGCACACCGATGAAACGATGCCCGCAGAGTTCGTCGTTCTTACGTCCGCACATGCATCTTTTACGTCCGTCGTCCGTCGCTACCGGGCCGGTTGCTAATAAAGGAATAACACCGGCAAAACAATAGGCTTCCGCATTTACGTTTGATTGGATTGGTGTGATGTCAGAATCTACTCGACTTACAGGTAATTTACGACGCATCAATGAAAGCAACTACTTCTCGTTCAAACATTAATTCTAGAAAGTATTTTCAACATTATTTATTCATTACCTATTGTTACTCTGTTTATACGTTATTAACTATGTATTTTAATTTTTTTTACTGTATATTACAATAATTTATGGTAATTTTTATTAAATAATTTTAACATTTTATATTAAAAAAATATTAAAATATTTATATAATATAATTTCTTAAAAAATATAAATTTTATGTCACGTAATTTTACCTATTAAACAAATATATACTATATGTTGTTCTAACAAATTATTAGGTTGATCTTGTCAATTATTATTAGCTTTGTTGTTAGCCTTTTTGTCTTTTGATTTTAGAGTTTCCTTTTTCTTTTTTTTCGAAACTACGCCTGACCATTTACAATTTTACATTTGTGTCTTTTTATTTTACTTATATGTATACTTACTAATAACTATTGGTGTAAAATCACTCTAAAATAATTTCAATACCAAAGGTTTCATCTACGTAGTGTTGGCATGACTTAGATTTTTTGTAGTCCGATATGAATAGAGTGTTATACCTTAAACAGACTTTTTTGGCTTAGACATGAACTATTGGCACAACCTACTTAAGTCATGTCGATTAACTGTCATTAATTATATTGGATCGTGTTGAATCATGTCGGTCTAATTTTATTTTATTAAATAATTTAAAAGTAATATATTATTAATATTATATATTTATATGATTATAATAAGTTTAATGTAAATTATTTAAATATCTAATATAATATTTCAAACTACAAAACTCTAAAAAATATCATTATGATATTATATTTATGAAAAAATTACGTATGTTATTTTTCGTACAATTGGAGATTAAAAAATTACAAAAAATTTTGAAATTATATATGTAAAAATTTGATTTAAAATTAATTAATAAGAAGTAAAGAATATATATATCTCTCTATATATATTATATATATATATTTATTGGATGATTATGACGAAAAGATAGTGGCGTTAAAGATTATAATGTGTCATGGTTAAATGCGGTGAGTTATTAATTATGTTGAAAATCAAAATGCATGAATCAAGTAATAAATTTAACAATTATCTGCTCGTGACAAAGACCGTAAGTAACAAATATTAAATTAAGGTCAAATCACACCTAAGTTCTCATTATCAACACTCGATTCTAACAATATATATGTATGCTTTAATTCAATATTTGCTTAGCAATATGACTTCTTTTTTTCACTTTAACTTGCAGGGATATGCATGGACTCCATGAATATGTGCAATGAAATTAGTAGATATTTGTACAGTTTGATACGATTCATTAGACATTAATTATTTAGTAGTGTATTAGCTTAAATGTCTAATGACACAGTTCAAATAAGACCTCCACGATCTATGGCTCACATATTGTGTGTTACTTTTTTATGGTAATAAGAATAAAAATTTATTTTATTTTTTAAAGTTTGATTTTAAAAAAACATCGCACATAATAAGAATTATATAAAAAACATAAGGAAGGGAAAATACATAATAAAATAAAAGTTACATTTTTACAAAAATAAAAGAATAAAGTAATTGATTCTTTTTTAGCTTATTTTAATTAATATTCGTGTTTGCAGAATCATTTATTATTTTATTACCATGATCTGCATGCGAGCTCTCAATCATTAATGTACATTTTAAAATGCTTGCATTTAACATGTATTTTATTTTATCTGAAATATTTCTACTTACGTTGAAAACTTAAAGCAATTAGAATAGTGGATAGATTTTCAATTAATATTTTGAATTGTTGGTGGACTTAAGTGTAATTTTTAATAAATTAACAAATATTTGTTGAATAAAATGAAAAGATAACGACTAAAAATAAAATTTTATGCTTATTTTTAAGAAATAATTTTTTAAAATTAAAATATAGAGACCTATTTGTTTGTTCACACGATATGTCATTTTATTTGTTAAATAAATGAGGGCGATCTAATTTGTACTCTCTTAATATAATTTAAAATAACTTTAAATAAATGTGTATTTATTTCAATTCTAGAATATAGCTCTTAATTTTTAAAATGTATTGTAATTACACATTAAAAGAGTAGTGATCGAAAGAAAAAGTAATAGTTAAGGAGTTAAGTTTATTTGTTGAAGTAGTAACTTTTATAAAATTTTAATTTTACCTTTAAAAGTTTTTTTATTATAAATAAAATGTTTTAAAGATGTTAATTTTTTATTATAAAAGTTATTTTAAATCCAAGATTAAAAAAAGAAGAAGGTAAGAATACAATATTTTTTCCTTAATTTCTTTTTATTTTTGATTTTTTACATTCCATTTTTCTTTCGTTTACTAAAAAATAGAGTATTGACTAATGAGTGTGAATGTAACTATATATTGAAAGTTTGAAAAAGAAAGTGAAGCGCCTTTCAATCCAAGAAGTTGTAAGCTAAGTACTATGTAAAAAAGTAGAAATTAAATTAAGTTGAAACACTGTACTTTAATATAAGAGCGATTAGTAACACAAAATAAATAATATTTATTTACGTTACTTTTAAAATTACTTCAATCGATTCTAAGAATTAATAACATGTGCAAACAAACAAAAGTAATTGTGTCAATTTTTTTTTATTATTATCGTGAAATGTTTTATCATTATAAAAATAATAAAAATTTTAATTTATTATTTTTTACCGTATTACATTGCTTTATATTATTTTCTAAATTAAATTACAAACCCCAAAAACTCGATTTTTCGTAAGGCGCGGAACAGCAGAACCGGATTCAAAGGTGGATATGCACACCACGCGACCACCCGGCATAACCGTAAATCACGACGAGCCTCATCGGCTCATCCGTTAAATCCCCGCCTCGTTTCCTTTTCTTCCTCCGCCGAATGGAAATGGCGACGGGGTTCGGGAACTGTGCTGCTCCCGCTTCCTTCTCCTCGTCCTCCTCCCTCACTTCCTGCTACCTTCGGCCTGGAATCTCTACCCCTATCCTGAGATCAATCTCGTGCCCGAGGATGGTGGGAGCTCCCGTTCCGTGCGGTGTGCTCTCGTCCAACGGCATGCTCGGCAAGCGGCTGCCTCGGCTATGCCGGACTGCGGTGGCGAGGTCCTCGCGGTTTCCGAGCCGAAGGGGGGTTACCTGCTCCATTTCTTCGGCGGCGGAAGCTGCTGCCTCTGGTATGTGCTTAGCTCTCTACTTCTACTACCGTGAGTGCGCTTGAATGAACTCGTTGCCTCGTGCACAACGGGAACCATAGCAACTCAAAAAAGATTATTGTTTCTGTATTATGAGTCCGGGAGAGGCGCAAAATGTGATAGATCGATCACTACAATAACACCAATGCTGAAGATGACAAAAATAATCTATGAGCAACCTGGTTTCGAAAGTAAAATTAGTAGCATTCCTTTTCTAAGCTTCTCTTTCTCTTTCTCATCTTATTGGCAAGCCTTTTTGAATTGTTTGTTTTATACCTAGTGATATTTGCATTTGCTTTTATAAAAGGACTTCAATATAAATATCTTTAGTCATAATAAACCATATTCCCAGCTAGCGCCGTTTGGTTTTAATGTACTGATTAGTCACCATACGTAACCACGTAAGTTGTAATCTCTTGGTGAAACATTTATGTATACTTTCATTGTACTTTGTGTCTTTTATGCCAGTGCTTTTGAAACTGAGAGGAACAGTTGGTTATACTAGAGACGGGGAATTTTTATTTAATATATTTGGAAAAACCAATGGGATGGTCAAACTTCTGAATTGGCAGATCGAACCACGTTCAATTCAACTGATACATAATTACTAAATCCAAATCCCAATAGTCAAACCATGAAATGCCAATATTTCTTCTTACTTGTGAACATTCCACACGTCAATCCTCCCTATGTCACCTCCACACGAATTCATGTACCACTTTTGTCACTTTATTCAATGATTCCAATAAATTAAATTGTCACCTTTTTTATTTAATTTTGATTGTGTTTGTTGATACAATGTGTTTTTATTCTGTGTTCATAGATTAAGGAAAACATACAAATTTTAGATTGATGAATATAGAGGTTTATACTTTAAAGTTTACAATTTTATACTTCATGTGTGCTTACACTTGACAGATCTATACTCCACGGGTCATTCAATATATAGCAACTGGATTAAACTGTATCAAACTTTTTAAACTGTTTCTGAACCAATAAATAATACCGGGTAGGTTTATTTACCATTTGTCTCTGTGATGACATCACCACTGTTTGAACTGAATTAAATGATCGAAGCATTTTGAACAAAAAGAATATGCTCTTCTAGTTTGTTCTTTGATTTTGGTTTCGAAAACCTTGATTCATAATCTATCATGACTTCATAAAATTTACAAGAGAAAAGTTCTTGCAATTTCAGATGTTACAACTAGAAAAGTCATTTACGTCAAATATTGAATTACAATAAATTAAGAAAAAGTTATTCATGTGTCATGTTTCATTTTTCATGATTCATACTCATGTAAGTGAAGTGAAGCATGAGATGATAGACAAGGAAAATGAGACATGAAATGCCCTATCTTACAACGTTTTTATTAAGTGGCCCTACCTTATCATTTCCACCTTAAAGTGGAATTTCTAGTAAATTGCACTTAAGAAATCCTACAAAGAACTAATATCAGAAAAATTCTAATGTCTTAAGTTATTTGTTGTAACAAGGACATTTGGCTGTTTTCTTTTGAGAATTGAAGGAAAAAAATCATCTTTATATTGATTGAGAGAAAAAACACTCAAAAATGGGTGTTAGATCAAATTAGTAAGGCTGGAATATTAATAGACAAGGTTTAAATACTAACATAACTAGACATTTTCAAAAAAATTGCATACCACAAAAATTTGTGGATGAAAGTAAAGAGAGTTGTGTAGAGTTCTGTTGTATGAATATCAATCGTGAGTTTGATACATCAAAAATTAAGTTATCTAGGAAGATGGTGCGCGCAACATGGCTAGAAGATGCTAGATAAATGGAGAAAAGGTTTTTTAATACCTACATGTAAGAACCAGAGAGACATACAAAATCGTAATAATTATCATGGTATTAAGTTAATGAGTGATACTATGAAATTATGAGTATGGGTAATTAAGCAAAGACTATAATATGTAACTAAAATCATAGAAAATAGATTTCGGTTTACATCAGGTAGGGCAACAATGGACGTTATTTATTTACTCGATAATTCATAAAAAAAATAAAGTTAATAAAAAGGACCTTCACAAGGTTTTTGCTGATTTGGAAAATTTTTATCATAGTACTTACAAAACTATTGTAGTAGACATTGGAAAGAAAAGCACTTATAGGACATATATTGATATTATAAGGATGATGTTTGAAAAAGTAGTTATTAACATTAAAACCGTTGGAGAAACCTTGGAATAACCAATAAACATAGGTTTACACCAAGGATTCTTTTGAAGTCCATATTGTTTTGTCTTAGTTATGACCAAAATAACTTTGAAAATTTAAGGGGGATTATATTGATGTATGATACTTAAATTAGAATTATGGAGAGTTACTTTAAAGTTCAAAGGATTTAGATTGATGAGGTCAAAAACTTAATATATGTAATGTAGGTTCATATGGAATGTGGGTTCAACAAAAATAGAAATAATGATGAAGGTATACATTTAGGTGACCATGAAACTTGTAAAATTAAGACTTTTAATAATAAGTAGTAATAGAGTAATTATAAAGGATGTTATTCATAGGATTAAAGTAGGGTGAAGTGGAGAATTGCTTTTGGATTATTCGGTGATGACAGTATATCCTTAAAATTTAAAGGAAAACTCTATAAAATGTTATTTGTCCAGTTGTATTTTATGGTTTAGAATATTAGATTGTAAAACATGATCATATGTTAAAAGTTAGTACTGTAAAGATGTGAATGCTTAAATAAATGAGTGGTAATATTATAGGGAATAAGTTAAAATGTTATTTTATTAGGAATAGAGTAGGATTTGCACTAACTGAAGATAAGAGAAATTCAACTTAGGTAGTTTGGTCATATTCTTAAGAAGCCAAATGGTGTACCTATTAGGAGAAAAGAATTAATTAGTGCAGAAGAAGCTAAAAGAAGTACAAAAAAATTAAAACAACTTAGTTAGGAATTGTGAGAAAAGATTTAAATTTATGTAATTGAATTAAAAATATGACTATATATAGAAATACATAGAAAAAAAGGATTCATGCCATCCTATGCAATGGGATTGTGATTCAAATTTTTAATATTGTTATTGTTGTTGTGGATATACTACTGTCTCAAACAATTGTTAGCTATTTAGTAACTTGAGTTGGTGAGAAGAATGGTGAAATCATTAGCTCATGAAATTAGTACGTTATATTTTTCTCTTGCCAGGAGGATGGATGCTGATTTAAGCTCCTAATGATCCTGTAAGGATGATCTGGCAAAATGCTTCTCTTGTGCTAAATAAGAGTTTTGATGATTAACTGTCTCAGTATACTGTTCTACTAGGTCTCTAAGTGAAATATGCATTTAGTTGAAAATGGTGGAAGATGTGCTTGTGCTTGTACTTTTGCTCTGTAATTTTGTTGTTTTGGAATTAAGTTTTTATATATTTTGGATGGAATCTGTTACAGTCTTGCTTTGTTTTACCTTGCAGTGGAGAAAGGTCAGATTAAGACAAGAAGAGATGTCAGAAATATAGCAATTGTTGCTCACGTTGATCACGGGAAAACAACCTTGGTGGATGCAATGCTGAGACAATCAAAGGTAGCATTATGCCAGAATTTTGTTTTTAATTGCTATAATATCCAAATTTGAACTTAAAAGGGTTTTATATTGGATTGTTTTTGTGTCAAAAAAATTTATAATAATATTATATCACTTTAAAGTTCAAATAGTTAAAAAGGAAAAAAAAAGGGTGTAGGTGACTTACACTTGCATAAGCTATATGCACCTACTTTTAAGGTGTGATTTGTTGAATCAGACAAGACACCGAACATAAAGTTAATTAAAAAATGATATAAAGTATAACTAGTGTTCAACAGACAACTCTGTTATCACGTTAAACATCAGAAAAATGTACTTTAGAGGAGGTAGTTAATTTCTCATCTGTCATCACCTACATTAAAACTGACAATAATCCTGGATATAGAATTATGAATATGATAATTCTGTATTTCATTCTCTTTAAGAAATTTTATCTCTCCATGTTAACATCTTGCACCATATACTGTTTCATTGTTTTTCGTCTGTCACATGCTGCTGTTATATTCAAGCATTTGAGTGATACCGTATTATTGTATAAAATACCTACTTTTATTGATATAGTGGAAACTAGAAATGACAAAATTTGCTCTATGTTTGCAGGTGTTTCGTGATAATCAATTTGTAAAGGAGAGGATAATGGACTCAAATGATCTAGAGAGGGAAAGAGGAATTACCATTCTTAGCAAAAACACATCAATTTCGTACAAGGATACCAAAATAAATATAATTGACACTCCAGGCCATTCTGACTTTGGTGGCGAAGTAGAACGTATTCTGAACATGGTTGAAGGAGTTCTATTAGTGGTATTATTTCTATAGTTTTTGACCTTTCCTTTCTCTTGCAAGATATTCTAGTCGTCATCAAAGAAGTGGTGCTGCCATATTATGGTTTCGATCAGCTAGATATCTTTCATTTTCTGTCCTATTGATTTAATTTCAATTGTGTTCAAAAGTTTGCAGTCTATTATTATTTTGCAATTAGAAAGTCACGAAGTAGAAATGTACACTTCTTCATACTTTCCAGTAATTCAATCAATACCAATATCAGGAATGGAATTTGATGAGTGTTTTCTTGACTAATTAAGAAAAGCCAAGAAAATGAAATTTGCAAAGAAAATGAAAATGTCATTAAACTTTTGGTCATTTTACTGCATACCATTTGTCTAACAAAGATGATCCAGCAAATATTATTATTTTCCTAAATCATAATGCTTTATTTGTTTTCCTTAATTAATGCTTGCAATGTTTGAAATTTTTGTATTGCTTAGGTAGATTCTGTAGAGGGTCCAATGCCACAGACAAGGTTTGTTCTCAAGAAAGCTCTTGAATTTGGGCATGCTGTTGTGGTTGTAGTGAATAAGATTGACAGAACTTCGGCTCGTCCAGAATATGTGATAAATTCTACATTTGAGCTCTTCATTGAATTAAATGCAACTGATGAGCAGGTAAAATAATTTATATGTTCTTAGAGGAAAATCAAATAGGTCGACTTCCTTCTATAAAATGTGACATTTCTAGTTTTTTACAACTTAATTTTCAAGAAAGCTGCAATATCTCAAATCTTGGTGTCTCTCTCCGTCTTGTATTTTCCTTAAAGTTGGTTTTCAGGGTAATATTTCTTCAGATTCACACTCAGCATTTGATGCTTTTTTGCACTGGTAGTGTGACTTTCAAGTTATATATGCCAGTGGCATAAAAGGAAAGGCTGGATTGGATCCCAATAATTTGGCAGATGATCTAGGCCCACTTTTTGAGGCTATTCTCAGTTGCATACCAGAGCCAACTATTGCTAGGAACAATGCAGTACAGATGCTTGTGAGTAATTTTATTGTTTATATTATTGTCTACTAGTTTTGATTGGTTTCTAGCTTGACCTTCGTCTTCTATTTCCATCACCCTAGTTTACCAAACCAACAACGTGCTTGTATGTTTAATTCATCTATGTTTTCTTTACATGGTTTTTATATTAATGGAAAGCTTATGATAGAGTACCTAGAAACCTATTATGGTGGGTATTGGAAAGAAAAGAGTGCTTATAGGATATATTGATATCATAAAAATATATGAAAGAGTAATTACTAACGTTAAAATGATAGGAGAAGAAATTAAAGAATTTTCAATAGACATGGATTTACACTAAGGGTTCTCTTTAAATTTTTATTAGTTTGTTTTAGTTACGAATAAAATAACTAATTTAAGGAAAAATAATTTAGTGTATGCTATTTATTGATGACATAGTTTTAGTTGAAGAAAAGTAAAGGGGCAATTAATTCTAAATTAAAATTATGGAGAGATATGTTAGAGTTTAAAAGATTTAGATTGAGTAGGTCAAAAACTTAATATATGAAATGTAGGTTTAGTAAAAATAGGAATAATGATAAAGGCATACAATTAAATGACCATAAGATTCACAAAAGTGTAACAATGCAGAAATTATAAAGGATGTTATTCATATGATTAAAATAGGTTGGATGAAGTAGATGAATGCTTTTAAAGGATGTTAGGAGTTATAAGTAAAGATTTAAATTTATGTAATTTAACTAAAAATTTGACCATAAAGGTCTATTGGTGTCTGACGGAAAGTCTAGAAACGAAAATGGAAATGAAAATAGAAATTCTAGATAGAAATGGAAATGGAAAACTAGGAATCTTAGAAAAAAAGAGGTGTTTGTGCATGTGGTGGAAAGTTAAGAAAGATAAAAAAATGATTATTTTGAAAATTAGGAAAAATGTGTAAAAGTGAGATACAATTTCCTTTTTCCCCTTCTTTTTTATTTCTTATTTTATCTTGTTCTTTCTTATTTTATTTTTTCTTCTTTTTCTTTTCTAATTTTCTTTTTTCTCCTATTTTCCCTTTTTATTTTCTTATTTCCTTTTTTCTTATTATTTATTTCTTTTTTTTCTTACAAGCATGGTGCAAGATGTGATTTTTGTCGAGTTTCCGATCCCTTGAGGTTGGAATGTTGGAATTTTGTATGATTGAGGAGATGAAAATTTGAAAATCTTTTCTTAGATTTTGTATGACCTTACATAGTTGGAATATGATACGAGTTGTTTATTCATCCACTTTTTGTTGTCTTCATTAAGTGGATCCTTTATTAGAACTGTTTAATTACATATATGTTATCAATGTTTTTCATTGAAAAAAACTTAAATATATATTTCTTGATGGAATATTACTGAAATATAAAGTCATACATATTACTAAAATATGCATGAGTAGTATTACACTTCATGTTTTGATGTTATCTTATGATTACTTATGTATTTTAATGTTATTTAGGAAATGGTAATAAAGCTAGAAGTATACATAATTGCTATTAAATATTTATAAATATATAAAAAAAATGAATATTTAAGTAGATGCCTAGGTTTCTTTGCTTACGACATAGGCATGTCTGTGTCCCAAACTCCCAATAACTATGGTTTTGAGTTCATTGCCCCTTTGGCTAATGGGTATACAGGTTTTCAGTAGGACTACAATATGGATATTGCAGTCAAATAGTAGACTTATAAAGTTATAATCTCATCTATTATTGTTTTGAAGAATTTTCTATCATCATTTATTTTCTACTAAATGATCTCTATAAACAAAAAGACAACTAATAATCATTTTGAATTCAGGTTCGAGCTTCAAATTTTGCATTACCATTTCTTGCTTAAGCACACTGCACCTGTAGTCCTCTTTACAATTTAACTGAATGGAAGTCGTGAATTTGTCTGTGCTGAAGAAATGTCTGTTGATTTGTTTCTGTTGTTCAAGAATTCTTGATATATCGGTTCTCTTATGACTTGTGAATGCTGTTTTTGAAAAACAGGCAACCAATATTGAGTATGATGAGCATAAGGGGAGAATAGCTATTGGGCGCTTGCATGCCGGTACGTTGCAAAAAGGCATGGAAGTCAGGGTGAGCACCTAGCATGCATTGCTTTGTGTTTTTGACACTGTATAACATCATGCTAGAATTTTAACATCAGATATTGATTAGTTGTTTCAGAAGTTCATAGTACGTGTTTTAGGTATTTAATGAGCAGCATCAGAATAAGCAACGTTGAATATGTCAATTTTTTAATTTTTCAACCACCAAAGGAGAAAATTTCAGTTTGTGTTAGTTGATATATCAGAATTCATAACTTAATTCTTGATTAACACTAGATAATTTGGCCAAGCTGTTGGTAGATGAATTTGATTTTGCTAAGGTTGCATTTGGACTTGTAGTTGGGATTATAGTTTTTTCAGTTATGGAAAGCAGTACTATTTACAGTTTTTGGTGATTTTTGTGTAAAAAAAATTTATAATATAATTATTGAAAACATAGCTCTGCGTTTAAGGGATCATTCCTTTATAGATGGTTTCAAGTTCAGATATAAAGGAGAAAGGTTAGCATTTGGTTGATGGTCAGCTGTAAAAATTTGTCAATTTTTTGTGAACATGAATCCTAATAGCTGATCTTACATGGTAGAATTATGGCTCGAATTGTTGTATTCTTGGAAACATAGTCTATGTTTCACAACTTTTTCTAAGCTCTCCTGTCAACTCTTTGAAAAGAAGTTGCATTTCCAAAGAAAAGAAACTACTAGGTTTGCTTGGAAACACGTTTTTAAAACACTTTTCTGTAAAAGTTGCATTAGGACCATGGCTCCGCCATGTGCTGTGTAAGTTTTAAGTCTTTCTGCAATAGTGTGCATCCTTATTATATAAATGTTCTGAAAGATGTGAATCCTTTGTATTGAGTTCTGATGGATATCTCAATATTCAATCCTGATAGAATGCCTGACAAGATGAAAGTGTGGTTTTCCATGTATGATACCAACATCAAATTTCAATTTGTGTAGGTTTGCACACCTGATGAATCTTGCCGTTTTGCAAAAGTCAGTGAACTTTTTGTATACGAGAATTTCTCAAGGGTCCCAGCCAAAGTTGTGGAAGCTGGTGACATTTGTGCGGTTTGTGGAATCAGTGACATCATGGCAAGTGAACATGCATTTTCTTTGAATTAAAAAGACTTTTTTTTAGGTGCAGAAGTGAGCTTATTGTCTTAATAAAATGGTTCACAATCTTATTAGCAGTATTTATTAAATTTGACATTTTCGAACCAATATCTCATGTTTTGTTTGAAATGTTTGAATTTTGTTCCACATTTGTTTTATTTTTATTCCTAGGACATTTCACTTTTTAATGTAATTTTATTCTTTACTATTGCAGATTGGTGAGACAATAGCTGATAAAACTTTAGGAACTGCATTACCAATAATCAAGGTGGAGGAGCCAACAGTTAGAATGTCATTTTCTGTCAACACTTCACCTTTTGTTGGCCGTGAGGTATGCATGACTCATTTTTCAATTATCTTTTCGTTGTAGCAAATCTTGTTGCAGAAGCTGTTTCAAACTGAACAAATATGCAACTTCTTACAAAATTTCCTAGATTTTATGACAAAAAAATAGTATTTTAGATTCTGGGAGAAGCTGGGTGAATTATGCTTCTCTCAGAAATTGTTAGTTTTTATAATTTTTTCTGCCATTGTTCATTTATTCAGTTTGCAATAAAATCATGACATAATCACAGACAAATGCTACAGTGCTTCCAAAATTTTTTTCCTGTTGCAGCAGCATCCTGGTGAATAATTCCTTCAAGTTTGTGGATAAAATCAAAAATTCAGAAACAAAAAAGTATCAAAAATCAGAAAATGTATTTTTATGGACTTAACAAAAAATATATTTTTTTGTTTCAAAACTTTGATCACCCATGTTAAATTGATTTCAACTTTTCAACAATACGTTGATTTCATTTATATTTTGCTGGACAATATTGTCATTTTACATTGATCTACAAGTTGTTTGGGTTTTATCATGAAGAAAAAATAAGTTTCTAGAGGTTTTTTCATAAACTCTAGAAGCTAACTTTTAAAGCTTGACACTGGAATTTGTTTCTTGGTGCAATGCCCCTAAGTAGACCCTATATCATCATTGTCATGTGAAAAGCTGCTTCAAATGTTATCGGTTATGCTTTGTTAAGTAATATTCATACAGTTACATTGAGATGATACCCTTTCGTTAACTGATAGGTGGTACATTGAGAAGTAGAATTCATACAATTACTTTGAGATGATACCCTTTTGTTAACTGATAGGTGGTACATTTAGATTTGGCAATTTAGTCCTAAGAAAAAATGATAAAAATCTAAATTGATTATTAAGTTAACAAAAATGATGAATATATTCTAGAATGATTGACTGTAGTTGTAGGGTGTGTTAGCCATTTAACAACTATTGCATAAGAATACCGGTAACTCAACTTGCAAAAAAAAGAATAACAACAATCGAGTAAAAAAGGGTTTCCTATTGCACTTGCAATTCCGCTTGTTATCAATATCGTGGTTGGAAAAACAAATTAGCTGGTTGAAGTGTATAGTCTTCAATGGAAATTCTGACATTTTCACTAAAGGATTAATTATCAATATATTTGAATCATTATAGAACAAATCAGACATGTTAGACATGTATGCTTTAACTTAAGGAGTGTTAAATGGTTACATGGATATCCATATAACCTAAGTTATAAGAGACCTCTATATATATGTAATCCCTAGTGGTCGGTAATGAATAATCTCATTTTCTCCGCATCATAACTATGCATTTTCAATAACTATGCATTTAAATGTGATTTATCAAGGGATGATCTTCTGATCTCTTGTAAGAAGAGTTCTGTAGTTATGATTTAATTACACCATCACTAGATCAATTGAATACTCAGCAATGTTAGGTTTAAATAATGCTAAAAAAGAAAATCTTAAAATTCTCTAGTGATTATTGAAGGGAAAGAATTTTCTAGTAATTTGATTTCCACAAAAGAAGCAAAAGGTAAATTAATTTTTGATAAACAATTGAATAGTGACATAAATTGGGCAGTAACATCAAAATTTGCAAGACTGCAGATAAGGTGTGAATACCGAATAGAATTAGCTAAGAAAACTGGACAGCAGCAGGACTTCATTACATTTTAATATGATGCAAAAGAAGTATTTCTTTCAATCATATTTTCTTCCATTTGTTTTACATGTTGATGGTTGATGCCTTAGACATCAAAAATGACATCTTCCTGCTGGACTCAAGACTGTCCAGCTGTGAAAAAAAATCTGAAACTAACTCAATCTGGTTTCAACTTTCAATTGCTGAAACAGTCAGCTATATAATGCGAATGCAACATGAGTAATTATTTGCATATGAGAACATGCAATTTGTGCTTATCTTATTGTCCAGCCTAAGTGCCTAACGTGAATTGGAGCCTGTAGGTGAGCTACACACCTTGTAGTCTTCCACAGAAAATTAATCTTGTATAACTTGAATATTTACCTTTCTTTTTCAGTTTTGATCAACCTAGGTTGTATTTTTTTTTTCTTTTTATAATTTACATTGATTTTATTTTTCACCAAACTTACAAGGTGGCTTCCTTAGTTTCTGATACTTGTAAGGTAAGCTTATTATTTACGTAATTAAGGTACTTTTCAGGGAAAGTTTGTTACTAGTCGAAACCTTAGAGATAGACTTTACCGTGAAATTGAAAGGAATTTGGCAATGAAAGTTGATGATGGAGAAACAGCAGATACGTTTATTGTCAGTGGGCGAGGCACTCTACATATTACAATATTGATTGAGAACATGTAGGAAAATTTTCTTTTTTCTTTGTTTGATTTGTATACATTGATGTAATATATTTTTTACTTAAATAGGAGAAGAGAAGGATACGAATTTATGGTAGGATCACCAAAGGTTATAAACAAGAAGAATGGTGAGAAGCTTCTGGAGCCTTTTGAGGTGATGAACTGATGATCTCATGAAGAGGAAGAAAGTTTCTAAAGAATCTTTATCAATACTTTTGGATTATTTATAACATTTCATCTGACCTCTATGCCTCTATGGCCCATATACAGATTGCTACTGTCGAGGTACCAGAAAACTACATGGGGGCGGTAGTTGAGCTCTTTGGAAAAAGGCGTGGGCATATGTTAGATATGCAGGGACTTGGGTAAGTTATTTTTATTACTCGGGAAAAAAAAATAATTTGTGGAAGAATAAAACAAACAAGATACATAAATCAACAGAAAAACAGGTTAGGATTTGACATATACCATTTATCAGTTGACGAATTGTGTTTTTTTATATTTCATCAAACAGAGTATGTAGCTCTGTTTCCAATTAAAAAGTGGCATAATCTTTTTGCAACAGTTACAACAGTTTTGACTTTTGAATTGCAAATTGTATTAGTAATAATGGAATTAATGCTATTTTTGTTGCATTTCCATACTTTAGAAAACTAGTTTCCTTCTTATTGGACTTTGGCTTTCGAAATGGTGAATATTTCAGCATTGGTGGAAACATTGACACAACCATGGTTAAAATAAGTGAAATTTTAGATAAGTTGCCCATCAAGAGGCACATGCCTAGCACGTGCCTAAGATGTTTTCTTAAAATTATTGTGTGAATGGTTGGAAATTCATGATTCCTATTCAGTACTTCAAAATCTCAAGGTTTGCTCTCTCAGTGTTGGTGGTGCATGCTTAGAATTTATTATGCTTTTCAGTGAATATGTTCTTCAGACTTTGCATTAACTTGTCAAACACTCAAATTGGTGGGAAACCAACCTATTAGTGCTTTACTTGACGATCTCACAATCAAAGATTATCACAGATAATTATGTGATACCATAAAAGTTAGATACTTGAAATCACTTTAAGAAATGATTATTAGAAATCATTATTTACCATATCATTTGGGGCCTATGTAAAATTTTGTAGGATATTTATAGTTTCTAATGATCTAGCACTTAATAGAAAACATTTTCTTGTATATTCTAAGAAATGATGTTGATTCTAGAAAAAAAGGTAGCTCAAGAATCTGACTTTTATTAGAGATTTATTAAATATTAGGAAAGCGATATCTGCAATTATTCATATCAATCTGCATCTGCCACAGAGATATATACCAAATCACATATATCAAAAATGTTTATAATTCAATTAATATTAATTCCAGGTTCAGCAACAGGTTTTGAGAATTCCTGTCTGATTTCACGTTAAAAAGTTCAGTTTTACCAGTTTTCTCTTTGTGGCCACAATATGTGTATCAGGGTATAACACATCTTTAGAAGGGAGAGTGTTGAACATATATATTGGACACATATCGTAGTTTACTCTCAATTTTGTGCTCCTTAGTTCAGACCTGATGAAGGTAAACATCTTTGGACACATGATATCGAAGACTTGTTTTTGATATTCCTTTTATCTGTGGCTAACCTTCTTCATACTTCATGTGATTATTATTTTAAGGTAAAATAACATTATATTTATTTTCTATGATTATACCATTTAAAATGTCCCTTGGTATTGAGGGATCAATTACATGTTAATGTTAAATGGGTCAATGATTATATGGATATCCATCTAACCTAAGATTTTAGAGAACCTTGTATATTTGTAGTCGTTAGTGTTTATCAATGTTTTATCTTTTCCCCCTCTTCTAACATGATGCCTGGGCCATTTTTTAAACCATAATTATCTACAGCCAACAGTGACCATCCCTTCACCACCCAACTATATTCAACAGCTTCCTCCTCTTCAGCAGTCACTGCTATCAGTGTTTATCCCAAAGGAGCCTTCCATTACAAGTGTTAGACCCTAAAGGGCTATCAACCATCGTCATCAGCCCCTTAGGGGGTTTCCCCTGCCATCATTGGCCCCTAGGGTGCCCTCCACCACTGTCAATCACTATGGGATCTTCCACCACTGCCAATAGGTCATCTAGCATGTCTTATGGTCAACAGCAAGGGGGAGACCCTAGCTGCCCCAATACCAATTTGCCTAGGAAATTTCTTGGGTCCTAGCATTTACTTTGATGTTTTCAGGATAAACAACCCTCATATCAGCTCCTAATTCTCTACTTGTCTATTTGTTCAAGTTGCTTCTCTCATAACACCACCACCGGTTTTTTTCATTGTTGGATACATTAAATTTTATCCTCACAGAAACAGCTTTCTCCTTTGTAGTTGCTAAAGTGGGCACTGTGTAAGTGCTGATTGAGTGGCCAAGCATTTTTTTGACAATGCCTAGGTTTGCCCAAACCTTGTAGGACTTAATTGAATCTTTGTTTGACTTTGTTAGGAAACTAAAAAAAAATAATACTATGTTTTAGTATCATTTAGATTTTGGATCTTTTATTTTGTTATTATATATTGACTCTTATCAAATGTTAATTTATAAGTTGTGACTTTTAAACGTTATATTATTGTGTTTTTTGTTTAAACATATTTATAAGTTAGTTTAAACCATCTATTTATGTAATTTAATTATTGATATACAAAAAAAATATAAATAAGTGAATAACCATAGATATGTATTTTAAAATAAAAAATATTAATATAGGCACCTAAGAGTCACCTTGGGCCTCAAGGCATTTGAGGCTACCACCTTGTTGCCTTGGGGCCTTAACATTGTTCTCCTCCACCTTAAATGCACCCAACACTATATGGAATTTTAATGACACCTCAATAAAATTGACAAAAATTATCTCATTTGGACTTAGATCTTTTTAAGTGGCTCTTAAGCATAACAAGTAGTTTGTTGCATCACTCAAAAGAGCCTCTAGATGGTAAAGATCTGAAGTATGATTATTAACTTGTACACAATTATGTAGCAATGGGTCAGCAAGGTGGACCTCCATTCCATTGATGGGTGTGGCTCTCTTTCGCTTTTTTGGCCCCTAAGGGTGTCCAACTCAATTGACCCATCCTATAGAGTGTTTTCAACCTCTACCATTTCCATTGCCTCCTAGTGCCCCCACATGCAAGCTGTTGGATAAATGGACCCTAATTCGTTTACTCATTTGAAGTGTATATATATACCATGTAAATTGTCATTAGGGTAAATGAAGAAACTACTTTACAACTTGGTATTAGAGCTAGGTTTACCCTAACCCACCCAACCCTCTCTCTTTCGACGTCAGCGTCGGTGGCCTGCTTCTCCTGTTGTCTCCCTTGATGGCGGTCTCTTCCTGCAGCTGCTTTCTCTCTAGTTGCCTCTCCTCCTGTGCGGGACCGTCCGCCGCCCATGCGTTCGCACCTCCACGCACCACAAATACAACCCCATGCACTTCGTCTGTTCGTGGAGCCGATGTCTTCCTCTCTCTTCATGGAGTCGACGTCTTCCTCGTGGGTTGGCAAGCTCACTATGACAAGGGTGAAGCTTAATGAGACAAACTATCATCATTGGGCTAATGCATGAACATTACCTCCTCGGTGACCCTTCGAACTCCAAGGCTGATGACCATGCGACCTAGCGTGCTGCGGACTTCGCTGTGATCTCATGGATCATCATAGTGTGGAAGAACCCATTACTCATAGCATCACCTGTCTTCGTCTTGCGTGCTGTGTGGGATACTCTCCGGGCCACTTATGGAGCTGACAACGACATCGCTCGTGTCTGTGAGACATATGAGCTTCTCCTCTCCCATCGTCAGGGGGAGTCGATGGTCCAGACCTACTATAGCTGTCTTCGTGCTCTCTTTGATGCCCTCGACCTCTTCCAACCCTGTACTCCAGAGTTGGCAACTCAACGTAGGTACTGGGAGGAGCTCAGTGTCGCCCGTTTCCTCACCAGCCTTCGCTAGGACCTCGCATCTTAGATTCGCAGGCAGATCCTTGCTGCCGACTCCATCTTGTCCTTGTAGATGACTTTCAACCGGGTTCTTCGGTTGACTGTGACGATCTCTAGCTCTCTTGTCTTACCGACGTCCGTCGACCCTTCTGCTTTGGCGGTGCAGGCGATTGCTTGTGATGGCCCTCTCCCTCCTTCCTCGTGCACTGGTAGTGTTGCTGGTGGCCGCTCGCTCACTGGTGGACGGTCCTCCCGCTCCCATACTCTGTGCGTCCACTGTGGCCGTCTGAACCATCCCTTTGATCGGTGTTGGGCGAAGTTTGGATGCCCGATGCCTACTCCCTCCGCACACTTGGTGTTGTCTCCAGCTCTACCTTCGGCCCTCGATTCTGCAGTTGCTGCCCCTTCACTAGTGTAGATCACTCAGGCTAATTTTTATGAACTTATGATTCTTCAAGCTTAACAAAACAACGAGGCTACTGCTGCTCATGTCCTCTCCAATGGTATGCTTTCTGCTCATACATTTACCTTTAGTGATACTTGTATTATTGATTTAGGCACTTCTCATCACATCTTGGGTAATCGCTCTCTTTTTGATTGCCTTACCTATTGTGCAAATATTCATTCTGTTGCCTTTGTTGATGGCCGTAGTTGTGCTATTTCTGGGGAAGGGACCACTTCCCCCACCAAGGATATTTTTCTGGAAAAAGTGTTGTATATTCCTAATTTTCCTGTTAATCTCTTATCCATCAGTGCCATCACGAAACACTTATATTGCTTTATCATTTTTTACCCATTTCATTGTACTTTTCATGATTTGCAGATGGGTAGGAGGATTGGCTTGGGCCTTGAGCAGGATCGGGGCGTCTACATCTTGGTGTAGGATGACGTTACTTGAGGACTGGTTTCGTTCGTGGTGTTTGGTGATTCGTCTTTGCTGTGGCATTGCTGTTTGGGTCATCCTCCTTTATGTCGTCTTTGTGAAGTCCTTTCGTCTGTGTCTCTTCACTCATTTACTTGTCAGTCCTGTATTCTCGGTAAGCAGTCTCGTGCCATTTATCCTAGTCGTCAGTTGTCGTCTGTCTCATGCTTTTGATTTAGTGCATTGTGATGTCTAGGGCCCATCTAAGGTTACCTTTGTTGGTGGTTTTCATTACTATATTGTCTTTGTTGACGATTTTTCTTAGATTTCTTGGGTGTACTGGTTAAAGAATCGTCAACAAGTCCTTGATGTAATCTTTCGTTATTTTAATGAAATTCGTACTTAGTTTGCCACTACTCTTAAATTGTTTCATACTGATAATGCCCTTGAGTTTGTTCAGTTTGCCGTTGCCTCCTTATGTTTTAAGCGTGACACTATTCATTAGATCACATGCGCTCATACCTCTCAACAAAATGGGATGGCTGAGCGTATGCATCGACACATCTTCGATGTCGCTTGCACCTTGTTGGTTGAGACACATGTTCCTAAGTCCTTTTGGTCAGATGCGATTTTGACTGCGGTTTTTCTCATTAACCGCATGTTTGCTGCTCCTTTAGGCGGTGCTATTCCCGTTCAACGACTTTTTCCTCGACAAGAGCTGTTCTCTCTTCCTCTCAAAGTTTTTGGGTGTACAGTCTTTGTCAAGGATTTAACCTCTGGACTTGATAAGTTGTCACCCCGCTCTCTTCGTTGTGTCTTTTTGGGTTATCCTTGCACCCAGCTGAGGTATCGGTGTTTTCATCATCTGTCTCATCGATATCTTGTCTCCACTGATGTTGTTTTCGTTGAGGATACCCCCTTTTTCTCCAACTTCTCTGCTCCCTCTCCCTCCATTGATGCCATCCCCCTTCCTCCAATGGTTCCCTCTTTTGGTCCTCTGGTTGTGCCATCTGAAGAGCAATCACCTCCTCCGATGCCTCTACCTTTGTAGGTCTATCAGCGACGTCGTCCTCTTGCATCGCCTCCTACCCCGATTATTACCCCTCCTTGCTCTACTGCAGATCTGTCTCTTGATCTGCCCATCGCCCTTCGCAAAGGTACTCGTGTCTCCACCCAGCACTCTCTTTCCCACTCACTTTCCTATGTTGCCCTTTCCCCTTCTTACAAGCGGTTTGTCCTTTCTCTTTCCTTTGAATCAATTCCTAAGGGTCATTATGAGGCACTTACCCTTCCACATTGGAAGTATGCGATGGATGTTGAAATGCAGACACTGCTTACTCGAGGGACGTGGATGATGGTCTCTCGCCTGCTTGATACTTCGGTTGTTGGTTGTCGGTGGGTCTTTACTGTCAAGCATTGCCTCGATGGTAGCATTGACCGCTACAAAGCCTGCCTAGTTGCTTGTGATTTTACACAAACACATGGTTTGGACTATGCTGAAACCTTTGCTTCGGTGGCCCGCTTGAACACTATTCGCGTTCTCTTGTCCCTGGTTGTTACTCAGCATTGGTCCTTTTCTCAGTTGAATGTCCGTAATGCCTTCCTATATGGTGATTTGGAGGAGGACGTCTACATGAAGCAACCTCCTAGGTATGTTGCTCAAGGGGAGAATTAGGCGTGTCACTTACAGAAAGCTCTCTATGGCCTAAAACAAAGCCCTCGTGCTTGGTATGCCAAACTTAGTTCTATGATGGTGAAGTATGGGTTCAAGAAATGTGTAGCTGACAATTCTATCTTCATTCGAAAGGGTCCTTCTGGTTATACTATTTTGGCTATATATGTTGATGAAATTTTAGTGACAGGTGATGATGTTGTTGGAGTCAAGTTCGTCAAAGTAGCTCTCTCAGGACATTTTGATATTAGAGACATGGGTAGACCCAAATACTTTCTAGGGATCAAGTTTTCTTACATTAAACAAAAGATGATTCTCTCCCAAAGAAAGTATGTTTTGGATCTATTGAAAGAAACATGTCTTACAGGATGTAAACCATAATGTACTCCCGTTATGGCTAAACCTCCCTTTTGGGAGTCTTCAGAGTATTATAGTGATCCAAGTCAGTACAGAAGATTGGTAGGTAAGCTCATTTACCTAACTATTACTAGGCCAGACATATCTTATGTTGGGCTCTTTAGTCAGTTTATGCAGGAGCCGAAGGAAGTTCATTGACATGGTGCCTTACGTGTGTTATCCTACTTGAAAAGCAATCTGGGAAAATGGTTGATGTACTTGGACAATGGTCATCTTGATGTTATGGCATACATAGATTCCAGTTATGGAGGTGGTCAAGGTGATAGGAGGTCAATCTTAGGATATTGTACCTATGTTGGAGGTAATTTGGTGACATGGAGAAGTAAAAAGTAGAATGTGACATCTAAGTCTAGTGCAGAGGTAGAATATAGAGCTATGTCCCAGGTTGCCAGTGAGTTAATGTGGCTTCGATCCCTCCTTACTGAGTTAGGAGTTTAGGTACCAACTCTTATGGTGATGCACTATGATAACTAGGCAGGAATCTGCATCGACAGTAATGATATGTTTCATGAGAGAACCAAATACATTGAGATTGATTGTCATTATGTTCATGAGTTGGTTGAATGTGGACTTATATGCACGTCATACACTCGGTCCTTTGACTAAACTGTAGACATCTTTACTAAGAGCCTTAGTGTTGGTATATTTAACCATTTTAGTACCAAGTTGGGAATGTTTGACATATACCTTCCAGCTTGAGGGAAAGTGTTGGATAAATGGGCCCTGATCCGTTTACCCATTTGAAGTTGTATATATACCATGTAACTTGTACACAATTATGTAGCAATGGGTCAGCAAGGTGGACCTCCATTTCATTGATGGGTGTGGCTCTCTTTCGCTTTTTGGCCCCTAAGGGTGTCCAACTCAATTGACCCATCCTATAGAGTGTTTTCAACCTCTACTATTTCCATTGCCTCCTAGTGCCCCACATGCAAGCAATTGATGTAGCATTCGTGGGTGACCTTTTTGGCATACAACCCACTTGGTTGGTGATGGCACTTGATGCATTGGTACTACGTTGACAGTATCACCTTTACACTGAACAAATGGTCAACCTAAGACGATGTTGTATTGGTTAGGGAAGTTGATAAAGTCAACCATGACTATCAGTGAGTTGGCCCTCTCCCTTAAGGTGATTGATAGAGTGATTACCCCCTTAGGCATGGAGCTCACATTGTTGAATTTGACTAGGGCCAAGCTGTCCAAATGAAGGTCTTCCTTGGACAACCCCAACTTCTGAAAGGGTTCTCAGTAGAGTATGTTGTAGGACGTTTTTTCATCAATGAAGACCCTTTTCTCTGGGTAATAGAGATGTTGATGGAAATCACTACTTTGTCCTCATAGGGGTGCACTACTTTTTCTTCATCCTTGTCATCAAATGATATATGCATTTAAATGCCGTCTCTTTTGGACCTTGTGATTGGTGTTGTAGACCTCCTAGATGCATTGCTTCTAAGAGGTGCATCCTTGCACCTTCGTTGAGCCTTCAAACACTGTATCTATGACATCAGGGGTTGCTCTCTGACTCAGGTTGGTCGACTATTCATCTTGTTTTTGCTATTGCTGGGGCTTGCCCTGTGCCTCCTAGTGTTGGCACCTCCTGCCTTTGCCATTGTTGACATATCTGTCTAGCCTCTCACTCTTACAAGAGCTTTTGTCTTGTCCTTTAGGTGATGAAAATTCTTTGTAGAGTGATTGGGCATCTAGCTGAACCAACAATACTCCTAGGCTTGAAATTCAGCCTGGAGTGTTTAGACTTTAGAGGCCTTTTGATCACTGCAGGGTCTCATAGTTCTGGATCTCAATCAACATGTACATCTGAGAAATGCAAAGTAGGATAATGTTGGTGTATCAAGTAGGCTCATCTAGCCTGCAGGTTGGTTTCTTGATGCACCCTTTAATCA
This sequence comes from Amphibolis antarctica, assembly GCA_024699675.1. NCBI lineage: Eukaryota > Viridiplantae > Streptophyta > Magnoliopsida > Alismatales > Cymodoceaceae > Amphibolis > Amphibolis antarctica. The sequence continues at coordinate 80,828 of JAMKPZ010015418.1, read as the reverse complement.
CCAAGGTTTGGTAGCTGGCTGCTTGGTCATTCTGCCTGCTATCACCCTTCATAGATACTATTGAGTCACAAGTGTAAGCTTGCTTTCTTGAACATAGGTTATCTTGCTTTCTTTGGCCTAGATGTGGGCATTGGCCCTCTCTAAAGCTTCGACAGTGGTTGTTAGCTTTTTCTTTGCAAATACTCTATAGGTCCTCTCTAAATCTTCTTTGGATGAAGAAATCCAACCCTCTTATCATGAGTACCTGGGAGTTCGATCATTGCCTACATGGCTATGTAATGATTGGTTAAATGAGTTGTTGATTAAATGTAATCTAAATGGCTTTGCTGATAGATACAAAGCTTGTCTAGTAGCTAAAGGCTTTACACAGATTTATAACATTGGCTATTCTAATATTGTGTTTTGATAATATTGAGATGCAGAGATATCTAATTAAAAATTAATAAATTATACATGGAGACGTCACTTCTTTATATATTTATGCAAGTCTTACCCTTAGGTTTAATGTAAGACTATTTTAATACCATCCCTTGTTGTGGTTATTAGTAGTTATTACTAGTGTTCTTATTTTTAGATTGGGTAGATATGTGAGGACCTAGGCTTTTCTTTTTACTCTAATACCATATCAAAAATGTAAAGATTTTCAACTTAAGATCAAGTAATTGAGTGGAGAAGTTATATATACATTTATGCATGTTCTATCTTTAATTTTCAATGTAAGACTATTTAAGTAGATAATATGGATTTTTAGGGAGAATATCTCTTAAGTATTGACTGATATTAATCTTCATGGTGCTGATATAAATAAAATGGCTTATCTTGGTTGTCTATGTTTTTAGTCAAAACATTTGTTTGTGCAGATCAGAGGGAACAACTCTTCTTAGATATAAGATACCTACACGTGGGCTTCTTGGATTACGAAATTCCATCTTAACAGCTTCTCGAGGAAATGCAGTTCTAAACACAATCTTTGACAGTTATGGACCATGGGCTGGTGATATTAGTACGAGAGATCAGGGTTCCCTGGTAGTTTAATCATCATCAAATCTTCGCCATTTTCTGAAATATTCAACAATTCTGCTTTACTCCATCAAAAAGCTTTCTCATCAGATTACCAAGTCAATTTTAATCCACAGGTTGCATTTGAAGATGGGACTACTACATCCTATGCTCTTTGTGGTGCACAAGAAAGAGGTCATATGTTTGCCAGCCCTGGCGTTGAAGTGTACAAAGGGCAAATAGTTGGTATTCATCAGCGCCCCGGTGATCTTTTGCTTAATGTATGCAAGAAGAAAGCTGCAACAAATGTTCGGTCTAACAAAGAACAGACAGGTGAGAATTGACAAGTATTCCTGTTGCAATTACTTGAAGAAAGTGAATTTTCACTTGATGTATTCTTTTCTGATTATGACTTTTTCCACAATGTTTTTGCACTATATTAATTTTTAGGTTGTCATTTTATTGCCAGGCTCCAGTTTTTTAACCGTGTTAACGCTTTACTCTAAATTGGTAGTCCATAGTTGTTTGCTTGTTGCAGAAACATTCCCACTACTATATGATTGTTGGAAATATCAGAATTATCAGAATATTTTAACTTTTTGTGAAATAGATTGCTTTAGTGGGCTCATAGGGGTTATTCTCTAGATGGATGTAATTTTGAACTTGTTAGTCGTGCTGGGTCTTTCTTTTCTGGGTTAACTTTAAATTTTGTTGTTTTTGGGTGATCTATTGTAAACTCTTTGTATCATCCTTCTTTCTTGATTTTTTTGCAACACCTTTTTACTACAAAAAAATCCTGCAATGAATGCAAATGATAAATACTCTTGGTTCCCATGTCTGGCTAAATTTTGTAAAATCTCTTCTGGAAAAGCTGCTGCCCTTTATTGACCTTTTGAGGCAAGATGATTGTTGGAATAATCTTACATTGAAAAGTAGGAAAATGACTCATATGCACGTGCACACACACACCTCTACTCATAACTAATTAATTTTAAGTAGAATATCTCATACATCAACATTGTATCATGCCCAAAAATAGCCTCCTAGGATCAAGTTTCCATACATTTATTCAATTAAAACTTACGCTTGTGTTACCTAAAAAAGCCCATAATTGAGGAGGGCTGGAAATAGTCTTTACATTTGAAGGTGGCAAGATTTGCATACACATAAAAGAGAAGTGTTCACTCATAACTAATTGATTTTAAATTAGATATCACACATTTCAACATGTATCAAGCATTCCTTGTCAGGTGTGTTCTTTTCTTTTAATGTCTGACTTAGGCAGTTTTTGTCATGATCTGGTCTGACTGATCTCAGTCATGTCATCAAAATGATGGAATCCTGCTACAAGGGTCTGAACCTTTAAACTTAGCTCTGGATTAATTGGTGCATTGACTTCTGTATTGGGAATTCACCATTACCATAGATGGCTCTACTGAAGCAAGTCGACAGCTTCACAATTTGAAAGGAAAAATGATAATAGGGGATGGGACAGAAAAATAGTTCATTAGCACTGATTTCCTTCAGAAACTGTTATATGATTTTTTATGCATATGGCGAAGCTTTTTTTTGAGGTTACTTAATTTGCATGGTTCCATGCCTCTTTTGCAGTTGTTCTTGACACACCATTGACTTACAGTCTTGATGACTGCATAGAGTACATTCAAGAAGACGAACTTGTGGAGGCCACGCCTCAAAGCATAAGAATGTGCAAAAACCCAAAGCTTGCAAATAAGAGAAGATAGGCCCTTTTCATGCTGCAATGTGATGCAAGTCTACATGCAAGAAACTTGGTGAGTTATTCAAATACAGTTCCATCTTATGTAATATATTACTTGCGCAAGAAATTCAGTCGTAGTTGTTGCTAATTGTATTGTTAGGATGTCCTAGATGTCCTCAAAATAGTATACGCATTGAAAGACAGGATTTTGTGGCACTAAAGCCTTTCGATGAGGGATATGGATAATGTCCTATTACTCGTATAAAGTTATATATACGGAATTGCAGGTGTATAGAAGATTATTCAGGAAAGTGATGTTTGTATTGTTTCAATAAATAGCATACGTGCTGGTCGTGCAAAGAAAATATTTGCTGGTGCACGAACTTAGGTGTGATTGATTGAGCATTTCTCCATATATGATTCTTGATTCCTTGGCTATGCTATTTTCGGATTTCTCTTACTCTGTATAGTTGTGATGAAATGATAAGGTGTCCATCAATGGGAACTTCTGTTTTCACATATTTGCTTCTATGTTGTAGTTGATTTAGTTTCTCTTATTAATATTCTTCGTTTTCCTGTCTTCTCCGAGTTTTTCTTTGCATCCCACGTCATTCTTTTCTTTTCGTTCTCTCCTGGCAAAGAATTACATCACCCTACCACCAAAACACTACAATCGGCTTAATCATATTGAAACCGAGATTAGTGTTTTGGTTTATTATTTGGCTTCCATCTCTTAAATCTTGCATGACATCATAATCACATTTCCTTGTGATTGATAAAGGATTTTCTGTAATCTATGGATTTAATGCTTTTTTTGGTGCAAGGGATCCTAACCAATAAGCTGTTGAGGACATGGGCTTTTGCAGGTATCCACAACATGACGCTATGGGTATTTTTATGAATTCATCGGTAAATCTTAGAGTTAATCTATTAAAGAAAGATCTGTGAGAAGTATTCCATGAGTTGTTTAAGGGGGTTAACTAATGAGTGTATTCGTTTATCTCACTCTCTTACTTTGAGTGAGAAAAAGTGATTTTTAGGAATGATTTTAAGATGAGAAAAGAGAAAAGAATGATTTTGATAATGAAAAGAGTAGATTAAGGAATATAAATATTATCATAAAAATAAGAATATTTTTAAAAATTAAAAGTTAAGGAAAGTGAACAATTCTTATATGCATAATCATCCCCTTGTTCATTGGAAGAGGCGTTTTTTGTTTCATTCCTATTTAACGTTGGGGATAGAAAGAAGGCTTTCTCCAAAGGTAGGATTGTATACTTTTAAAATGAATGAAAACCACGATCGGAGTTGGCCGTAGTGGCGTCAATTTGTCAGCAAAAGGTTGTCGATCGGTCAATGATGCGATGGTTGCGATGAGGACGAAGGGATGATCTCATCGACCGGCTTGCGTACGAGCAGGTTTCGTATTCTCGGGATGTTTTTTAGTTGGTAAATTTTACATAAAAGTATAATTTTTTATTAAAACTCCTAAATTCGTTTTCACACGATGCTTATAAAATTTACTTTTGATTTCCAACATGCATGACTTCTTTATTAATTAATGAAGTCGGATTATAATTTTAAGATTTTTTAAAAATATTATAATTCAAAGGATGCAATGTCACCATGATGTTCACGAAAAAGAAATCTGTGGTAGGGAAGGAGAAGAACTGCTGGCCACGCATGATGATTTCATTTGCTAGATGCATGCACTTGGTTTAGTTGGTGATTTCTGATAGTCATTCTTTTCTTTTAAGATTTATTACCTTTCTAGATTAGGCTTTTTGTAACGCACTCTTTTCTGAACGTTTCACGGTCAGCTCTCTTTTAAAAGTTAGGTAAAATTTAAATTTAAAATAATTTTATAAATAAAATTAATTTTATATAATAATAAAAATAATAAAAATTTATATATTAAATTTTATATAATAATAACAATATTAAAAATAATTTTAAAAGTCAATGTAACTCCAAACAATACCTTTCTCGCATGTATGATATGCCTTTGTTTGTTTTTTTACTATGTATTTTTATTTTTATATTATATAGTATAATAATTCATAATAATATTTATCAAATAATTTTAATATTTTATATTAAAATATTTATATTTAATTTTTCAAAAACATTAGTAAAACCTCACCACACAAACACATTGTGTTCATTAGAGTTGTCAATTGGGCTGTGTTGGCACGACACGGTATGACATGAAAATTTTTTCGTGCTGTGGGTCGTGCTTGGGTTGGACCTCCATGTAGTTCGTGTTGTGCCAACACGAAATAGACACGGTCCGACCTAGCACGAGATTACGAAGTAGGCTGTCAGAGGGGGCGAGGGGGAAGACCATGCGGGTCAGTAGGGGGAACGGTTGTTGGGTCATGGGAGGGGGGGGGGGACTGATCGTTGGGGTGAACGGTTGGGTGCATAGGTAGTCGGGCAGGTGGGCTGGGGAACCTTGCCTGGGTTGGTCGTCGGGTCATTGAGTCGGTCGTTGGGTTATTGGGTCGACAACCGGGTCTTGGCATTGGGTCCTACTCCTGGGAAGAAGAGTCGAAGACCGGAACTTCGGAAGTCAGAAGAAGAGCCGAATGGGGGAAAGGAAAAACTGAAGAAGAGCCGAAGGGGGGAAAGGAAGAACTGAAGAAGAGCCGAAGGGGGGAAATGAAGAATTGAAGAAGAGCCGAAGGGGGGAATGGAAGAACTGAAGAAGAGTCGAAGAGGGGAAAGGAAGAACTGAAGAAGAGTCGAACAGGAGAGAAGAAGGAAAGACCGGAAGAAGTGAAGTTGTGAAGAACTAAAGTTTGAAGAAGAGAAGAAGAAGAAGAGGAAGAGCCAAAGTGACTAAACCGGCCATCGGGTAATTGGACCGGCAATCGGGTCCTAGGAAGAACTGTGAACTGAAGAAGATGAGAGAAGAAGAAGGGAAGACTAGAAGAAGTGAAGTTGTGAAGAACTACAGTCTGATTTGTTTGAACTCTGAAAAAGAGAAGAAGAACTGAAGAAGAAGAGGAATAGGTGACTGACGTCACGACTTTCAAGGTACAACGGTTGGGTCCTTGGGGATGGCGTGCAACAGGTGGAATGTGCAACGAGCGGTCGGCTGTCGCGTCTAATGCCCAACGGGTTGCCAGCTGTCGTGTCCAACGGCCAACAGGTGGCTCGCTTCCGCACAATAGGCGGTTGGTTGTCGCATCCAACAACCAACAAGCAGCCCGCTTCAGCACAATGGGTGGCACGCTTCCGCACAATGGGTGGTCAGCTGTCGCGTCTAACGGCCAATGGGCAGCCCGCTTCCGCATCGACAGTCAGGTGCAACGGTCGGCTGCCGCCTCAATTTTTCTCTATAAATTGAGGGAGTTGGGTTTTTTTTCCCACCCAACTCCTCATCTCCTCCACTCCAATCTCAATTCTCAATTCTTAATTTCTTAAATTTTCTCACTCAATTCACATTTCATAAATCACAAACAATGGCCTGCTACCAAGGTCAAAGTTCTAGAGGCTATAGATATCCTCAAGAAAACTTTCCTGAAGCTGAAGTAACGTCATTAATGGAGACTACTGGAGCTTCAACTTCAACTGTGTCGTCGAGGAAGTTACGAAAGAAAGCTTCCATTTAGTCAAAGTACACAATAATGATGAAAGCTATGACAGACGGCACTTCAAAGGAACAAGCCTTTTGCAACCTCTGTAACATCAACTTCTCTTGCAAAACGTTTGACGATACAAGTCATTTAACTAGATATATTAATACATGTGAAAATAGGAATAAAGATAAAACTATTCAAACCCAACTTTCTTTACTCTTGATGGTAGTATTAATTCACGGACTTATGATCCTAAAAGGGCTAGGGACTTGCATGTTAAATTTATTTGTCAAGACGATTTATCAATAAGTTTTGGAGGAAATAAATATTTTAATAATTATAATAGTAAAGCATATTATCTACAATATAAACATGTATCTAAAAATACTATTAGGTCAGATATTATGAATTCATTTAATATGCTTAGATTAGAACTTATTAATGTTATGAGTACAATAATGATATGTATAACATGCACTTTAGATATTTGGTCGGGTAGAATTAAGGATGAGTACATAGCTGTAACTGCACATTATATTGATCAAAATTGGATTTTACAAAAAAAATTAATATGATTTAGAAAAATTCAATATCCACATACTACTAAAACAATTTTTGCAAACATTATATAAATTTTTGATTTATATGGAATTAGAAATAAAATAGGTAGTATAACTTTTGATGATGCAGCTAATAATACTGCAATAATACTAATGTTTAAAACTAGAATAAATTCACCAAATGGTTTTAAATTATTTCACCAAAGATGTATATATCACATAATTAATATTATTGTATAATCAGGTGTAAAAGAAAATGAAATTTATATTGAACTTATTAGAGATGTTGTAAGTTTTATAACTAGTTCAGGAAAGTGGCAATAACAATTTGATGAAACATATGATTCTTTTGAAATGCCGTATAAAAAATTCTCTTTAAATGTTTAACATAGGTAGAATTCATTATATTTAATGTTAGAAAATGTATTACCATACGAAATTCCAATAATATCATTGTATAATCGTTATTGTGATGATTATCAACAACAATTAAATGATGATCATTTTAAAATTGTAAAATATTTTGTTGAATTTTTAAAACCTTTTTATGATGCAACGATTAGATTATCAGGAATTTATTATTCTACATTTGTCTACATGTTGCATCATTTATATGATATTTCATGAGTTTTTAATAAATACAAGACATATCTATTTTTCCAACCAATAGTAAATAAGATGAAACAAATTTTTTAAAAATATTGGAATGAAATCTCTACATTATATATTTTGAGTGCATGCTTAGATCCTAGGTGTAAAATAAAATATGCTAGTAAATTAATTAGAAGAATACAAATGAGTTTAGGTGTAGATTTAATATTTAATGTTACTACAATAGAAGAAGAATTAAATCAAATATTTGATTTATACATACAAAGATATGGATTAAGAATAGAATATTTTCCTCCATTAATGTCTACAATACTAGAATCAAATGTTAAACTATCTTCAAATTCTTGGACATTTTTACAAGATCTAAGATTTGACGAAGATATTCTAATATCATCATAATACAATTATAATCGTATAGTATTTAGACAAGAATTAATTACTTTTAATTCAACGAATCACCAATCATTATTATTTACTCAACATTCTAACTTAAATATATTTAATGTTTTAGATTAGTAGAGGCAACAATCAATGATTTTTCCAATATTATCAATAATGACAAATGATTTATTAACAATATTATCAATAATATCTTCAGTAGCTTGTGAACTTGTTTTCAGCATGAGTGGTAACGTATTTGATAACTGAAGATACAAGCTTAAAAAAGATATAATAGAAGTATTAATGTGTAAAAGACTAGGAGTTTGCTCGACTCTGAGAATAAGATTATTTTGAAAAATTTACCGAACAACTCACAAACTTAAATATTTCATAATTAAAACATTGTAATTTTTTCAAAAAGTAATTTAATTTTGTTGTAAATTTTTTTTAAATGAAATTATAAATTTGTAATAATGTAAAATATGTAATTTATTAATAAATAAAAAACAATTTAATTATATATATTATTGTTTCATTTATTAAGTGTTGAATGTTGTCATTTAATTGTTAAATTAAATTTAAATATTAATAGTTTGAATATTGAATATTAATTATTAAATATTGTTATTAAATAAATAAATAAATATTTTTTTAAAATTAATTATTAATTTAAATATTAAATATATATAAATAATAAATTAATTAAAAAATTATTAACATCATATCATTAATCAATACAGATAATATTTTTTTGTATGAGCTGAATTGACTTGTTAAAAGTATGGCCCATAACACAAACACGTCAGTTGATGCACTATGCAGCGACTATTATGGCACGTACACACTTGTTACGAAAAGCTGATAAGGTACAGTACAGTGAACAAGACAGACGAAGCCGGATCATTCTGGTAAGGGCAGAGAGACAGAGACGGAAGCAGGAGAGGCGAACCGGAGGGCGATGACGGGAGAAGAGGAAGGAAGGGAGAAGAGGCGGCAGCAGGCGATCATCAAGGTCGATCCGAAGCCAAGGAAGGGGCTGGCGTCGGCCGTGGTGGACCTCATCGAGAAAGCAATGGTCTACCTCTTCGACAAGTCACCTGGCCCCAACATCTACCTTTCCGGCGGCGCGTTCGGCCCCGTCGACTGCGAGACCCCGCCCTGCCCCGAACTTCCCGTCATCGGATCACTCCCAGTATGCCTACATCCCAATGCGTGTTATTAATTAGTTCAGCCTTTTCTTTCTGTTATTCTACCGTTGCCTGCTCTTCTCGTTGATGTTTTTACAGGAGTGCTTGAATGGGGAGTTCGTCCGGGTTGGTCCAAACCCCAAGTATGCGCCTGTTGCTGGATACCACTGGTACATTACGCTGCTATATTTTGATAGTTCGATGGCTTATGCATGTGTAGTTTGCTTGGGAATGTTGATAATTAATCTTCTCCTATTCGCAGGTTCGATGGCGATGGGTACGTGGGTTTACGATTTTTCCCGAAGAATTAAATACATCTCCTTGTTTTTCGGGTGGAACTTCGACGTTTGTGTCTAGTAAATATGATGAGTAAAGTTCCAGTCGGGAGTCGCGATTGGGATTTTGCTTAGATATCCTTCAAAAAGTTAGAAATAGTTCGTATACCCTTTGAAATAGTTTATAAATCTCAGGCGATAAATCCTAAACATATAATATACTATTACTGTCTTTTTAGATACTAGTGAAACTTGAAACCATAGCTGTAATATATTTAACATGGACATTTTCCAGCTAACATTCAAGGATATTTAATTAAGATAATATTATACTCTGAAAAATATACGAGCTATTTCTACCTATTTTAAGGCTATAAAAGCAAAAGTCTCGTAAACTTATTCTTGGGTCATTGTTTTAAATTGCATCGCCTTGAAACTTTTGGTCAGCAGCCATTTAACATTGGCTGTTTTGAATGGCCACAATATTAAATGGGAATGTAATCATGATACGCATCTTTCCTTTGTGGTACCATCATCTTTGACATTTTATTTTGTAAAACTTTTTCATTGACTCATTAGTCATAGCATATTTATGCTTCGTTAGAAGAGCACCTTTAACCATAAAAGTTCTATCATGATATATTAAACCATTCATTTGGTAGAACCGGTGGGGGCATTATTCATTGAATGAACATATTTTACAATGGCCAGACTTTCATCATCATGGCTACACCAAGTAGAGTTAAATTAAGGCAAGGTGCGCATTGTTTTTTTTTCCTTCTGCAGTAGACTATATTCTTGTTTGCGCTTTACTAATTTTCTGGAATCAGGTTAGCATGATTTACTTCTGAGAGGAGAGAGGAGAAAATATGTAGATTAGAACTAAACAAGAGGATCACAAGTGAGTGTATGTGTGTAATGATGGGGGTTTTGGACTAAAATAGATATCCAATAACCCATCTATCCATATAACATAAGACATACTCATTTAACAACATCAATGCTAATAATTTCTGTTTGTAAATTATTTTTGTCTGTTTCAAAGGTACTTTGTGTGTGATACAGGATGATTCATGGTCTGCGTATAAAAGATGGCAAAGCAACCTATGTTTCACGTTATGTTAAGACATCTCGTCTTCAACAGGAGGAGTACTTTGGATCACCAAAGTTTATGAAGGTAATCTTCAGCCACTTTTCAGGTTTGCAGCCTTTGTTCATTATTTTTTCACTTGATGGTAATTTTCCAAAAGAAATTACTTTTTTTCCTCTTTTATTAACTTTTTGAAGCTTATGCTCCAATTAAGTGCTATGTGAATTTGTGAATTTTGCACCGGAATGTTATTTATGTTCACAACAATTTATTGTTGTTATACTTCAGGCAGCATTGTTTTACATTGAATGAGAAACACTCCATTCCTGATATATTCATTTTCTAGGGCTATACAATGCATGAGGATTTTAATGACACACGGTTATGGAATATTTCTATGTATTGTGATTCTATTTTGCATACTTGTTTTAGGCTTTGTTTGGTAAAAAAGATTCGACCTTCAATTACTATGCATCATTAAATTCTTACAGTAATTCACCAAATATGAAATTATATCCTTAAATTAAAATAACTTTTTAATACATTTTCTACAATAAAATATATTTTTAAAAAATTGAAATAATTTCAAAAATTTGCGAACCCCTTCCGCAAGATGCCATCTCTCCCTTCCAGTCTTCTACAGGACAATTGGGGGTATTTTTATTATTATCGGATTTTTCAGTCCTCACATAGGATATTCCGGTAGTACTTAATGAAATTTACGGAAATTCCGTAAAAAAATTCCGGATGTTTCGTTAAATATTCGCACTTTACAATTGATTTAAAATTTAATCGGAATTTCTGCAAAATAATCGGGAAAGTTCCGTTTACCTCATTTTTTCACGCAAAGAGGAGTGACAGGAATTGGTAGGATGTGAAATTTTTTTTTGGATTTGGCAAGCAAAAAAAATATTTTCGTATTTTGAAGACATTGGATGACACTTTTTACTCGTATTTCTCTCTTTCATCATTTGCGTAAAGAAAAATATTGGAGATTGTGTATGAAGGTGCTCTAATTGCAATGATTGAAAACCGAAAAATCACTCTTTTAATTACCGAACAGACCCTTACAATCATTTCGTAAGATGAAATACTTCAATGATGGAAACATTCCAAAAAGTCTCCAGTAGTCACTTTAAGGAATAACAATTATCTAGAAAGGAACCTCAGCAAGATTACTCTAGTGTAATTATTATATTTTATTCAATTTCCTTTTTTATATTAAAATCCTAGTAAATACTTCCAACTTTGGAATACATGTTTGTTCATTCCATTTTTTTTCAGATAGGAGACCTCAAAGGAATGTTTGGGCTATTCTCAGTCTATTTGCAAATGCTTCGTGTAAAAATGAAAGTTGTAGATGTATCATTTGGAACAGGAACAGGTAGTATTGTTTGCATGAATTGAACTTCATATGGCATTCAAATGACTTCCCAACAAAATAGGAAAACATCCTGAAAAAGGATAAATTATCTGATTTAAAGATTATTGATTTCAGGCAATACTGCTATTGTGTACCATTGTGGGAAAGTTTTGGCTCTCAATGAGGCAGATAAACCTTGTAAGTTCTTCATAGTATCCTTCCTAGTTACTACTAGAGTGTTGTCTGATATAAATCTAATGGGAGTTGACTATACACTTATTATGCCTTCACAGTATTTACACTGTTGATTTGCAACAAATTTTTTTAAGATCCATTGCATTCCAAAACTGTTTCTGCAGATGCGGTGCGAATCATGGAAGATGGTGATTTGCAAACACTAGGAATAATGGATTATGACAAAAGACTTTCTCACAACTTCACTGCACATCCAAAAATTGATCCATGCACAGGTAAAAGCAATGTGATTATTATTATGATATGTTGAATGATAGTCTCACATCAGCTATGATGTGAAGGATTGGATCTCATATTATGAAGAACCATTCTCTCATAGTTAATTAATTTTGCGTTGAACTTTAATATAATATTACAGTTCAAGTTCTTACACATGTTAGTAAGTCATTTATCAGCTTAAGTTCTTGCCTTGACAATGTAGGAACACACTTCTTAGCTTAATGTATCGGTACAAGTGTAGGAAAGTGTTGAATGATAGTTCTACATTGGCTATGATGTGAAGGGTCTAACCTTATATTGGGAAGAATTGTTATCTCATAGTTAATTGGTTTTAATTTGAACTTTAACATGATGGAATGAGACTGGTACTTTTAAAATCGTTGCACTTGAAATTGCAACTACTACTACTTGACCAAAACCTTTGGCAAAATGAATTATACTAGGTTCTTCACCATCGTTTTTATTCCATCTGCATCTTTACTTGAAAAAATTGGAAATACCTCCTTTCAACATCATAATTTTCAAACATTGTCATTCTAGCATGGAAGAAGCAAGTCATCATGATGTAAAGCACCATGACAGCAAGTTGGGTGACTTGGATACCAAATGTACTCAATTTAAACCATCTTACATATTAAATGACATTGAAAATCACACAAAATCCCCAGAAAATGTTTTCTCAATGATTTTTTCTCAAATTTTAATTTTTTTTGATGTTAATAACACAATTATTATTATTATTATCACTATTTTTGATATTTCTAAAGCTATTGATGCTATTACAATCGACCTTGTCATTGTCACCTTTCTCATTCTTTTCCTTCATCGTCATGTCTATTTGTTGCCATCACTATCTTTTCTATTTCAAGTAAATAAGAAAAGAAGGAATAACAAGCAATTTTGGTGGAGCAAGGTGAGGGAGAGATGACAGCAAAGGAGGGGTTGGGTCGTAGACAATCTCCAATTGAAAGAGTCTATAGAGGGGAGTGTTGATAGGAGTTCGAAGGTTTGGTGGAAAATTTGTGATCCCACATGAGAAGATTGAAGAATGAGGGAGGAAAAATGAAGATCAATCACACAAGAATAAGAAGATTTATGTTGTTTGATAGAAGCTTACTTCTCTTGCGAAAGTTTTAAAGTAGCATAAATAAGACTTTCACTGAAGACCGTACAACTTTGTCCATCAACAAGGACAACAAAGCAAATGTTAGACAAATCCTTTATGTTGGAAAAAAAGGTCTTGGCTCCTGATATGTGAGTGAAGGATGCAGAATCAGTAATCTAAGAATTATTAGAAGCAATGTGCAAGACATTTATACCTGAAGAGATAGCATGGACTACCATGGCAATAGAAGTTTGAGTGTCTCAAATGTTATGTTTCGAAAATTCAGAAGATGACAACCACCAAAAAATTTAAAAGGAGATGTCACATTTTAAGAAATGAAATATGGAAACCTTTCTTCTCCAATTTTGCATGGTAGAGGTACCTAGAAAAATAAGTTGAACTACAAAAATAATGTTTAAACTAACTATAGCAAAAAATTCATTCACAATTTGTCAAATCAGCTAACAATGACATTTTTGCTATCCAAAATACTAGAAACGTACAAGATCAACTACGCAATGACTACAAAGGGCCCACACACAAAATCCACCTAGAGCAAAAGCAAGCAACAACACCCTTCCCAGTTCATGCCAAATTCGATCCTACCCTGGGATCTAAAGCATTCAATAGGAAAATATGTGAGCAAATATTTTCTAGTTGTCTTGTAAGAAAGCCATTATATTTATATGCATCATGCAACATAAAAAATAGTAGGAGTACGTATAAACCATAAGAACTTGATACACATGCCTCAACAATTAATGCACAAAAAATAATAATCATAGGCCACAACTTCTGACAAGCCCACCAACACGGATCTTGAGCATTTGATACACATGCCCCAACAATTAATGCACAAAAAATAATAATCATAGGCCACAACTTCTGACAAGCCCACCAACACGGATCTTGAGCATCAACCACCTAAATCATCAGAACATAAACTATACACATGATACCACAATTTCACCCTCCTGTTGTTGGGTCCAAAAGTAGACAAAATCACATCATCTTAAAGGTCACACTTTTAGCCTTTTTTCACCTTTATTGAAGATAAACTATAATGCTAACATTTTTTGTCATCGTACAAGATTTTGGGGAGGTTTGTGTATGCAGAGCATTAGATGAAATTAAATTAATAAGAATTCATTTTTTGATCGAAATTAAATTGGATAGAATTGAATTCAATGTAGGAATGCTTGTGCACTTCTCAAAATTAAACAAAATTAGAAATATAAGTGTTTATGTAGATGTAGAATTGGAGAGAATTAAATTCAATAATATTTACATAACATCTATATATATATAAATTAATTTAATTTACAAATAAGACATTGTAAATTAATAATACATGTTTTCCAAATATTTTGTAGTTGGGAAATTGGAAATAATTGGAAGGGTAGGGTGCGAGGATTTTGTAGATTTGGCGAGGTCGCTTGTAGGGGAGGTTGGAAGGGTAGGGGTTGAGGTGAGAAGCAGCCAGATCGAGCGAGGTGGTGAGCAGAAGGGAAAGTCGAGAGGGTAGTGCGCATCTGTAGTGACAGTAGCACACGTTGGATCCAAGGTTGCGAGTGACGGGAGAGGTCGCCAATAGTTGGCAAGGATGCAAGGGTAGGGCACATGTGTAGCGAGGTCGTTTGTGACGAGAGAGGATGGTTGCAACCGACAAGGATGCGAGTGATAGGGGACTTTGTGAGTGGCAGGCTAACACATAAGGTAGACACGGGTGTGAGATTCCCCTCGATTCGAAGGGGATGGGTTAGGAATTCATTTCTTGACTTGCCTTATATATGGGGGGACTATAGCAGAATTCAATTTTAGGTTGGACATCCGCACAAATGTTCAAATCAGGAAAAATTGAATTTCATCCAATTCAATTCTACTTAATTTTGACCGCACAAACAGGGCATTTGAGTGAGAGAGCAAAGTTCATTTTTGGACAGATAGGTGGTTGATGGAATCTCAAATTTTTAAGGCCTTCCCTGACATTTTCAAGGAAGTTAATAATCCCAAGGAGAAGGTATCAAATGTTGAAAAATATGATAATAACAGGCAATGTTTTGTAAACCTCAGCTAGAGATAAGGAGATTGAGTAGATGGCTGTCCTATCAGAATGCTGCAGTGTTTATAAAGTCTTGCACATTGGTTGACATCATCTTCTCAGTCAAACACTTTTCAAACTTTTCATCAATAGCCTTTTTCGATCTTCTGAACCCCTTCTTGGGATTCTTTTGTACACTGGATGAACCTTATTGATTTCTAATGAGATTCATCCTTTTCTTCTCAAAAAAATCATCATATAAATTATAAACATAGAATTCCACATTTTAAGAAAATAAGGTGTCATCATTAGAAGTCATCGCAAGATTAGTCATAAGAATAAAATTAACATCAAAATGATAACTTGTGTTTTTGATGTGCCTAGTTCACTACAAGCCAAACATCAACAGTGCCTTGCTTTCCATCCTAAGTTTCGGTACTATTATGTCTTTTGTTTGACTGGACACTGTTTATGGATGCAGATGAGATGTTTACCTTTGGTTATTCACAGACTGTACCATATGTCACTTACCAGATTATTACTAAAGAAGGTGTGATGCTGGATCCTGTACAGATAACAATATCAGAGCCTATCATGATGCATGACTTTGCCATCACTGAAAATTATGCAATATTTATGGATCTTCCATTGTACTTCCGTCCCAAGGTGCACTATCTCTCATACATTTTGTTTGCATTACTTTATCTAGATACAAAAAAAACCAATAATTATTGCATACATTCATGTGACACTTATTCTGAAAAAAGCAATAATTATTGCATAAATCCTTCTATAATACATTGCTGGGCCATGATTCTATGATGTCACCTAGCCGTTAAGGCAATTCATATTTGTTGTTGGATTGCTTTAGATATTATGATGTGGGTCTTTAAATATTTATTCAGCATGTGTTGTAAATTTAATGTAATTGAATATGTGACGTGTATGGTGGTTATGTGATGACATGGATTGGCAACCGCAATAGGCGGTAGGCAATAGGTGTGTCTCATTCTTAATGCTTGTGTTTTTTCACCAACTGAAAGAGAAGGTTTTTCCCAGGCAACATCCTCATCTTCTTCTTTATTCTTCTTCACTTTCTACTGTAAATTACTCTCAATTACTCTCCAATTCCAACATCTGGTATCAGAGCTTGGTTGGATCTTCCAAAAGGTGAAATCGAAGGTGACTGCATGGAGATTGAAGCCAGTTTCAACCAAATGGCACCACCCATCTTTGATGGTGAAAATTATCACCATTGGGCAGTGCGTATGGAAGCATTCCTGGATGCACTTGATTTATGGGAGGCGATAGAGGATGATTATGATGTTGAACCACTTCCTGACAATCCTACAGTTTCACAATCAAGTCACACAAAGAAAGGAGAACCAGAAAATCGAAGGCAAGGACCTGCTTGTTTGCTGCTGTGTCACCAATCATCTTCACTAGGGTTATTTCTCTAAAATCTGCAAGGGAAATTTGGGACTACCTCAAGGACGAATATGCTGGAGATGAGAGAGTAAAAGGTATGAAAGTTTTAAATTTAATTCGTGAATTTGTGTTGCTGAAGATGAAGGACGATGAAACTGTCAAAGATTACACCAAGAAGTTACTGACTATAGTCAATAAAGTCCAGCTGCTTGGATCTGAGTTTCCAGATTCTAGGATTGTGGAGAAGGTACTGGTACAGTTCCTGAGAGGCATGAGGCCTCTATAACAACCCTAGAGAACACTCATGACTTGTCTAGGATGACCTTGGTAGAACTCATTAATGCACTTCAGGCGCAGGAGCAAAGGAGAATGATGCGTCAAGAAGGGAGTGTAGAGGGTGCCTTCTTTGTGAAAAATACTCATGAAAGGAGACCCAAGAAAAAAGGAGGTAGTAGTCAGGAGGGGCATTCATATGAACAAGGATCAAGTTCAAATAAGACCAAGCAGAAAAAGAGTTATTCTCCTTGTAAACATTGTGGCAAAAAGAGTCATCTTCCAAATAAATGTTGGAAGAGGCCTGATGCCAAATGCAACAAGTGTCATCAAACAGGCCATGAAGCACCTGTTTGCAAGGCAAAATATCAGAAAAAGGAGACAAACCAACAACAAAATGATCCTGAACCAGAGGAGGATCAATTATTTGTTGGAGCTCTTGTAGAGGATTTTAAGACTGGGACAGATTTTTGGTTGGTGGACAGTGGATGTACTAATCACATGACACATGAGAGAAATCTGTTTATTGATTTAATGCCGTTACATACCACCAGAGTTAGGATAGGAAGTGAAGATCACATGATGGCTAAAGGAAGAGGGATAGTGCTGCTGGAGACTAATACAGGAAAAAAATTACTGCATGATGTATGTATGTAGAAATTGATAAAAATCTCTTGTGTGTAGGACAGTTGCTGGAAGCCAAGTATAAAGTTTTATTTGGTGATGGAGAGTGTAGTATAATTGATCCCAACAATCAAGAGTTATTTAAGGCTAAGATGGAGGGAAGAAGTTTCTCACTGTTTTTTGGTGAAGAACATCAAAATGTCTATAGTTGCAGTACAGATTTGTTAAATATGTGGCACAAGCGTTTGGGTCATTGCCACTATGACAGAATGGTTAAATTAAGAGGCAAGAATCTCATTCATGGTGTACCAAATTTCTGCAGCAACATTTCCTATTACAATGTTTGCCAAATGGGAAAATTAGGCAGGAAGATGTTCCCTACATCTGGTTGGAGGGCAGATTGTAAATTGCAACTTGTTCATAGTGATGTTGCAGGTCCTTTTAGTACTCCTTCCTTAAATGGCAGTGTCTACTATATAATTTTTATAGATGGCTTGACAAGGATGTGTTGGATCTACTTTCTCAAAACCAAATCAGAAGTTCCTCAGGTGTTCTATAAATTCAACAGGCTTATGGAGAATCAGAGTGGTTGCAGAATTAAGATGATCAGGTCAGATAACGGGACTGAATACACATGTAATAATTTTGCAAGAATTTGTTTTGAAAGCGGGATTGAGCACCAGTTAACCACTCCCTATACCCCACAACAAAATGGGGTTAGTGAGAGGAAAAATAGAACAATTGTTGAAATGGCTAGGTGTACGTTGCTTGAAAAGGATCTACCTAATTTTTTGTGGGCTGAGGCATGTAATACAGCAGTATTTCTTCAAAATAGATTGCCAACTAAAGGGCTGAATGATCTTACTCCATTTGAAGCATGGTATGGCTGTAAACCCTCTCTACATTATTTAAAGGTTTTTGGCTATGTATGCTATACACAGGTACCAAAAGTCAAGTGTACTAAACTTGATCACAGAGCTGAAGTTGGTATTTTGGTTGGATATAGTACCATCTCTAAGGCATACAGGATATATCAACCTTTGTCTTGAAAAATGGTAGTTTCCAGAGATGTATCATTTAATGAGATTGGAGTTTGGGACTGGAATCACCATGACTGTAAATCCTCATTCCAAACTTATTCCAGTAGACGTGTCACAAGATGAAGACCAATCTGATGAACATTCAGTCCATGCAGATGGTGATACAGAACCTGATGATTTTATTGATCACAGGCCGATAAGGGGAACAAGATCTCTCATAGAAATCTATGAAAGATCAAATGTTGCTGAACTTGAGCCAAGCAAAGTAGATGATGCAGTGAAGAGTCCTCACTGGAAACAAGCCATGGAGGAGGAGTTATCAGCTATAGAGAGAAATGGAACCTGGCAATTGGTAAATAGGCCTTTGGACAAAAGAATAATCGGAGTCAAGTGGGTGTTTAAGGTAAAACTAAATCCTGATGGCTCCATTAATAAGTATAAGGCCAGATTAGTTGTAAAGGGTCATGCACAACAGTTTGGGATAGATTACTTTGACACTTTTGCACCAGTAGCCAGATTAGACACAATTAGAATGCTGCTGGCTATTTCTGCACATTTTAATTGGAAAGTTCATCATATGGATGTTAAATCAGTTTTCTTGAATGGAAATCTTGTAGAGGAAGTGTTTGTTGAACAAGCACCAGGCTTTGTTAAGGACAATGAACCTAACAAAGTCTATAAATTGGTGAAGTCTTTGTATGGCCTGAAACAAGCTCCTAGAGCCTGGTATGGCAGGACTGATACTGATCTTCTTGGCATAGGATTTGCAAGAAGTCTCTCTGATGCAACACTCTATGTCAAGAAAGTAAATAGTGATCAATTAATTATCTCCTTATATGTAGATGATCTTCTAATCACTAGGAGCAACAATATCCTCGTAGATGGTTTCAAACAAGAGATGATGACATCCTTTGAGATGACTGACCTAGGACTGATGTCTTATTTTTTAGGAATGCAGGTTGAGCAGAGCAACATCCAGATTAAAATCAGCCAGACCAAGTATGTTAAAGATATGCTTATTAAGTTTGGTATGGAAGATTGCAAGGTGATAAGTTCTCCTATGAATCCTAAAGACAAATTCTGTGCAAATTCTTCAATAGAAAAGGTTGAAGAAAAATATTACAGGAAGCTCATAGGAAGTCTCATGTACCTGACTGGTAGTGAACTTGGTTCGACAACTTGCCTACTCCATGAAATGGTAGTGAGACTCCTACTGTTTCAGCTCACAAGCTATTGGTGTGTACAAGCACCGACTTACAATCGCTACGGTAGCTCTCTACTCTCTCACACACACAGCACACTCTTGGATGGGCGCCGTTTCTCTCTTCACACGAACGTCACTGTCACTCTTCTCACTAGGCCACACGTTACCTTCAAGGGTTACAACATGCTCTCTTATATAGAGCAACTCACTAAACCCTAAGAGTACATGCAATTCTAATTGTTGATCTGGAACCATCATTAACAGCTCTGATGTGGCTGCCTTCCAACCTGATGGTCGGCTAGATCCTTCTGGCAACCGCTCGGATGCCTTCGTCAGCTGGTCTTCAACCTCTCCTCGCCTTTACTACTAGCCGTAACTCTACAACCTTAAGTCTACGGCCCGTCGTAACCTTACGGCCATTAGTTTACGGCTCACCGTAACACTACAGACTGTAGTTTACGGTTCATCGTAACACTACGGTCTTGGTGTCCACGCTCGTCCTTCGCGAGCCATGTTTGGTTCCTTTGCTTGACTGTCGATCTCCCACTGGTTGCCGGTCCTCTAACTGTATGTTTGGCCGAACCTCCATGGCCCTTGCAGCCCTCAGCATTCCAACCAGCTGTCATCTCTCGTTGGCCAGTTGTCGCTTGCCTCTGCCTTCTGCAAGATAGGCTTCTTAGTATGCTCCAACCGTGACATCCTAACTGACTGTAGGTGTTGGTTGTTGCCTCACATCAGCCGGCTACTGCCTCCATTGAGTCAGGCTCCACACCACAAATCCCAACACATCCAACCTTTGTACAGTCACCATGTTACACATATGGCCATTTCTACAGTCACCACTCTATTGATTGAGGCTAAAGCATTTGCAACCCCTTACAACCATCTGACATTCCTCCCACTGGTAGTTGCTACTCAAAATTGCCGATTGTGTTGCCAATTGGTTCATCTTGCACCCATTTTGAATTTATACATGAGGTTACTCCACTCTTATCTATGAGGAAAAGGAAGAGAGGAACATGAGGAACATCACTAAAATTCTACTTGGTCAACACTTGGAGCTTGAAGTAATGGTAGTCTAGAGAATTATGGCTAAGGAGAACTTAACATCATGTGTCTTCATAACTCCAACCATAGGATCAACACAACTAACGAGATCAATGAAATATTCTTCTTTATTTCATAAAAAATCATGGTTCAACTTTAAAATTGTTTGTTGTATTGCATCGAGATAACCAATAGCATTAACTTTTCTTTGTAAAATAAGGATAATCATTCTTGTATAATGTGAACTAAGTGATTTCTATAGAATGCTCGGGTCAATTAATGGACAAAGAGATATGAAAAATATAAAGAACTTGTTCTGGATTATTAAGGTAACAAGGTGCTCAGACTGATAGTTGGGATTACAGTCAATAGATGGAAGCCCATGGAAGAATGAGCAGTAAGACTATACAAGTTAGGGTTTACTTTGATACTTATAATCCCAGAAAATGCCTTGGCATCTTAGCTAAACTAAACACAACAGATTTCTCCTTGTGTATTATATCATTATATGCAACTGTCAATTGTTATGTTTCTATTGTAAACTCAAAATAACATAAAAAACTGGAATTCATAAAGAATTTCAAGATTGAACAAAATTGCTGTGGTGGTATTTGTTAATATGTAAAAGACAATTCCAAAAAGATATGATACCTTGGTGCCTTAAGTATATTCTGCAAATTTCATAAAACTCATGACTATAGAGTAAAAATTTTATCATTAAGTGGTTGGCTTCTTACAAGAAAATTGCAATGCATATTTTACTTGGGTTTTTTCTTCCATGTCATAGGAAATGGTGAAAGAAGGAAAATTTATTGTTTCATTTGATGCTACAAAAAAAGCTCGATTTGGTATCCTCCCTCGTTATGCAAAGGATGATCTTCTAATGAAATGGTTTGAACTTCCAAATTGCATGATCTTCCACAACGGTGATTCTCCATCTCTCTTTTTCTCTCTCTCAACTTCCTAAACAGCTGCAACATGAGATTCTTTTTGACATGATCAACATATTAGATGCGGCATGGTGTTTTAATTACTCATGGCTTAGACATCATTGAAGATGATGTAGCTGTAGTCCTTTTTGATGAATCTTGATATTCCTTTGGAGGTTCTTATGGATATGTACTATGATAAGCAAGTTAGCATTTTCATTGTCAATAATTACATCAAGGTGGTCTGTCACTATATATGAGGTGAACTAGTGATGAATTTTCATGACAAGCAGTGTTCCACAATGATTAAGTACGAAGTAGAAGACAGGATGTTTCATCTTATTCAAGAGAAACGCTTTGATTCAATAGTTAGAAATCCAACTTTAGGCACAATAAACTTCATATGGGTGGGCATGGTGAAAATGATTTTTGGATGATTAAATTCAGCAAGTTGTGGACTTTTAATTAGTGGAGTTGACAGATTCATTTGACTTATCCGATGTTATTATTATATGATGCCATTTGTTAAAATCATATTGAGGCATGTTTCATTTATATGTTGTCTTACATTTTTCTATTCATGGTGTGAAAAAGCTTAGGACTTTGAATCTTTTGGTCAATAATATTGTAGTAGGCACACATTCTTCCAATATATCTTGATAGCTATAGGCATGCCTTTTTGATATGGTGTTTAATATGACAGCTTTTACCATATTCTAAACTACTACTGTCTATGATATGTTGCTAGCAAATGCTTGGGAGGAAGGTGATGAAGTTGTCCTGATCAGTTGCCGTCTAGAGAATCTAGGTTTAGACTTTTGCAGTGAAAACACAGAAGTGAGAGAACATGACAAAAATGAACTGTACGTTATCCATCATCGAATATAATTCAACTTTCTAGTGCATGTGCAAAAGAGTAAGCCTTATTTAA
Source organism: Amphibolis antarctica (assembly GCA_024699675.1). NCBI lineage: Eukaryota > Viridiplantae > Streptophyta > Magnoliopsida > Alismatales > Cymodoceaceae > Amphibolis > Amphibolis antarctica. The sequence continues at coordinate 57,961 of JAMKPZ010015418.1, read as the reverse complement.
ATGCCAGATATGAAATGAGATTTAATATGAAAAATGGTGCTGCCTCGCAAAAACAGCTCTCAGTTTCAGCAGTGGACTTCCCACGGATCAATGAGAATTATACTGGAAGGTATGCTTTACATGTTGCACAAGGATCCCTTGAGAAGTGATTCTCGATATCTGTAACAGGATCTTAAATCTTAAGGTGCATTTGTTAATGATTATTTTATTTAGCATATAAAAATACAGTAGTATTATTCAATCATCGTTACTAAACATATTATTCATATGTTTGTGTATTTTTATATGTTAGATTAAAAATGTTCCAATTTAAGCTAAAGACCAAAAAAGTTAACTTTTTCCTTTTTAAAATGTTAGTTTATTTTCATAATTTGGATTTAAAAATCATGCTAATTGAACATGCCAGTATTTATATATTCAAATGGATACATATAAATCTCTATGTCAGGTATAACTCGGTTTTGTAACTAAAACAAAATCCCGAGGGTTTTAATTTTCAATAGGCCTAGGTTTATATCAAGGATTAATTCTAATTTTATATTCTTTATCCTAATTATTGTTGGAATAATAAAGAAATTCAAGAAGAAATACTTAGTGTATGTTATTTGTTAGTTACAATTTTCATCGATGAAAATATGGTAAGGATGAAATTAAAGTTGGAGTATGCCAGGCAATGGTTGCTGTTGCAAGGATGCTTGACTTGCTAAACAAAGAATAGGATTGTCCTTGTTTGAGTCAACCTCACCTCTTCCAATGCTAAGTCAAACAAGTAGTTTAAAGAGGTATATCAGAATTAAGGTTGGGTTGTGTACCAATAATGAATGTTGTATTAACTATGGTATTATTTGCTGGTAATTGGTGGGGCTAGGTAAGGACCTTCAAATCTCCAGTAGTCACATGGAGCTAAGACAGACAACACATCAACATCAATTGAGCATCTGTGTGATTGATTGTCTCCCATGCAAGCACCACATGACAGTCATATGGTATGCAATGAATCCACATCAATGGAGACTCGACCTAAGGCTTAGTGGTTGTTCATCTTTGTCTTGGTCGTCCTACTTGAAATATTACTCTATGAGGAATCAAGATTTCCCTTACAATAGCGATGCAAATGGTTCTACTAGGCTGCCCAATTTGAACTAGGTAGGTAAAATGATGAGGTGGGGTCGATTGGGTTGGGCACTCCACATCAAGTTTTAAATTAGAGTTACAATAAGACACCTTAGAATCCACAGAATTCAGATTAAGTAATGGGACTAAATACATGGAGGGAATCAATGTTTAGATGAGAGCAAATGATTGATTACATCTGTGTACCTTTGCAGATATTTCATCTTTCTTAAGCTTGCCAATTTCTATTAAATAGTGCTACAAAAGCTACACAATGTTACTGTGTTTGTGAACTGCCTAATCTTATCTGTCCATTGCAACACCTAGGAAGCAGCGATTTGTTTATGGAACAATACTAGAAGAAAACAACGTAAAAATAAAAGGCATAGTAAAGTTTGATTTGCATGCGGAACTTGCGGTTGGAAAAACAAAGCTTGAAACCGGAGGCAATATTAAAGGAATATTTCATTTGGGCCCTGGAAGATTTGGTTCAGAGGCAATATATGTGCCTCGTAAGCAAGGTCCAAACATTGAAGAAGATGATGGTTATTTGATATTTTTCGTAAGCGACGAGAATACTGGGTAATCTATCTGCACTACATCGCCCTTTTCCCTTTGCATTTTATTCAGCCATATAAATAGTGGTCCACTTAACTTAATTGCATATCTAAATAATATACTTAAATCATTCTTTATGGGCGTTAAACTCTGCTAAATGTTGATGTCACTTAAAAAAGGGTCATATTACGCTGATTAAAAGAAGGATCATGGTACACTTATTCTTTTTATTACTTCAGTGTGCTGAAGTGTACTCTGAGAATCACCTCAATAACTTGAAGATCCTCTTTTGCATTTTCTTCCTATTCTAGAAAATCCGATGTTGTGATCATTGATGCAAAAACAATGTCGCCTGATCCAGTTGCTGTAGTTAAATCAAGTCGTGTTCCAGCGGGCTTCCATGCATTCTTTGTGACAGAGGTAACAAGGCTCTGACAAATTCCTGTCTTTACCAAGAATCATAAAAAACATTATCTGCATTCTCTTTTCAGAAGCGATGTTCCTCATTATGCTTATTTTTCTGCCTTAGACAACCTCTCTTATTTATTTATTTATAATCTAAATCTAACTATTGTGCTTGTGAATTTCACAGGAACAACTTCAGTGTCAAAATTAAGTATATATATATTGCCAATCTAAATGTGCGACCAATCACCTGTCAATTGCACAGATGCTATCTCACCCTTCGAGACATACCTGCCATATGTACGTGCATGTAAGTTGCCTATGTGAACACGAGTTTATTACTGTATAGTATCTGTTCAACCATATGTCATTTGAACTTGCATCGTGATGATCAAATGTAGCTCAATGCCATCCATCCCCAACACGGCAAAGAGTAAAGATTAATGAATTCACTTTGCGTGTAAGTGAAATCTGTATTTGCAATAATGATTTCTTTTTGAACATCCTAGAATCTTATTACAAGTTGGAAAATCCCAGGTAAGGGTGTCTTGGTGGTTTTCTCTTTTCATCACAGGTTATAAAGAGCATGCTCATTCGGTCTCTCAATCCCATACTTAGATGGAAATGCAATACCAGCATACGCCATGGTTGTTTTACGCATTTCCTATTTTGATTATGGTAGCATTTTTGTCTAATTATTTATTCATTTCCATTCATATTTTTAGATAAAATTCCCGGGGCGTTTAGGTGAGTCTTTTTCTTTTTGAATTTTCGATTTCTTTCATATACCATCAGTGTTTACTAATTTTCCTGTTTTTCTGGATATTTTATAATTTTCTTGGGCTTTTTCATTTCAATTTCTTAAAAAACATGGGCCCCCTTTCTACGTTCTAGATTTTTTCAAGGCAATGGGAATAGGAATTGGCATGCGCCGTAGCCGAATTCCGCTTCTTTGGATGCTGATTTGGCTTTTGCACTTCGCTTTGTTTGATGAAGCAGAGAAGCTTTTCAATCTATTGAGTGTACATGCCTCCTCTTCTTGTAGACTTGTTGGCCACATTTGTTCTAGATGTGCAGCTTACATTTTCATTGTTGCCAATCACCAATAATCTCCACAAGAACACCGACCATTCTCGAACCTGTGGAACCTGGTATTGTCTCTGAGGATCACAATCCTCCCTGTGCACGTCGTCAGAAATTTGAACCAGGTATGGCAGTCTTCACAAACTCTCATATTCTTCATGACCCTTATTGGCCTCTCTTTCTGCACCACTGCTACCAACCACCATGCTGCCGCTAATCTCTCACTATGCCATCTTGATGTCCTCTTCCTCTCCTCCACGTCAACCTTTCTGGCATATCCGATTTGCCCCATCTCCTCTTCCATCTCTTCCAGTTTCCTGTAAATTGCTTCGCTCCTTTCGTGCCATTGGTCACCTGAAACAAATCTGTGTATCTGACTCCCCAACTCCACCCAACTCACGCCTGTCTCCTTCTTTACCCCCTTGTCTCGCAGTGCCTTCCTTGTATCTGCTGCAGCTTCAAATTTGCCCAGTGCTGTATAAGCATTGCAGAGAAGCACCATTGGACCTGAGCGCTGTGAGTTACTCTCCCGCAATCTCTCTGCAGCATACAAGGCAATGCCAATGTCATTATGAATGCGGCAACCAGTCAGTAACGCCGCCCAAACTGCTGTGTGTGTTGGATCAATCGGCATTTGAGAAATGAATTCCACAGCTTCTTCCAGCCTACCGGCACGGCTAAGCAGGTCCACCATGCAGGTGTAATGTTGCAGGCCGGCCTCTATAGAATAGCGATTCACCATGAGATCAAAATACCACTTGCCCTTCTCAACAAGTCCAGCGTGGCTGCAGGCATAAAGTAGGTGGAGGAAGGTTATGAAATTAGGCTTCAACCCTGACATCAACATATCATCGAAATGCCGGAAGGCACTCTCCGCATGCCCATGGTGCGCACAAGAAAACAGCAAAGCGTTCCATACACCAAGATTCTTTGCGGGCATCTCGTCGAACACTTTGCGAGCATTCTCCACAACACCACACTTGGAGTACAAGGAAATCAAAGATCCGCCCACAAAAGGCGAAGAGTTGAAGCTCGTCTTGGTGCAGTGGCAATGCACCTGACGACCCGATTCCAGCAGCGTCACGTCGCCGCAAACACGAATCACGCTGGAATAAGTGAAGTCATTCACACACAGACCGAAATCGACATCACCCTCCAACATCCTCTTGAACAAAACAATCACCTCTTCAACAAGGCCCATCTTGGAATATCCATATATCATACCAGTCCATGTGACCACATTCCTTTCCGGCATTCCATCGAACACCTTCCGTGACTCATCGATAAACTCGCATTTCGCATACATATCGATGAGAGAGCTGCCCACGTAGACATCAGAATCGAACCCAGTCTTGAGGACGAGGGAGTGGACACAGCCGCCAAGCAGATGGTCAGAAAGCATCCCGCAGGCCTTGGCGGCAGAGGGTAAGGCATGGTTGTCGGGGCGGAGGCCGGCGCGTACCATTCGGAGGAGGAAGAGGAGGGCATGGTAGGGGAGGTGATTCTGAGCGAAGGAAGAGATGAGGGAGGAGAACGTGGCAGTGGAAGGGAAGCCATGTGGGCATTCTCGGAAGACCAGGTGGGAGGAGTGTGGTAGCTGGCACTTGGAGTAGAAGTTGATGAGGTGGTTGGCGATGGAGGGGGTAGCCTGCACGCCGTACTTGAGGATTTGGGCGTGGAGTTGCTGGCCTCCGGCGAGGTCGCGGGCGGCGGTCTGGCCGTGGAGGGCGGAGCAGAGACCCTGGAGGAGTGGGGGCCTTCCGCAATGCGAATAGAGGGGCATTTACGGAATCCAAAAGGTTTCTTCCTCAACCATATATTACTATATTAGATTTTTTTTGCCAATAATAAAATATCCTATTATAGTTGTGAATTTTTATTTCCCTTTCGTCAATCTTACTTTCACAATTTTTTATGTTATTTCCACAAATTATTGTAAATTTTCCAATGTTGTCACTTCTTTGCGTACATTTAAGAAGAATTTCAATTAATTTTAAAAGAGAGATGGAATTAAAGTTAGAAGTAATAAAATAAATAAAGTTAACTACGTAAATTTTTTAATTAATACACAAAATTAAAATGAAAGTCAAGAAAACTCTTCACATATGTAACCTTTACCTCTACATTATAAAAGTAGAGGTAAAAGCATTAAATGGTTTTCAAACACAAACATTCTTCTGTGTTGATAGAATTATACGTAGTGAACGAGGAGATTACAAAATGAACTTATCAAACATGATAGTTTCTATTTGTGCTTATATTATTTTATAAATTTACTTTCAAATTAATATAAATATAAATAAAACAATTTGTGTTTAAACTATAGTTTAAAATACATAAAGTCGAAATAAATTTGTGAAGGATTTTAAAGTAGATATGCACGGAAATAACTTCACTTTCCTTAGCTTGCAATATTCCTTACAGCAGATAAGGGATAATTTTGTTGCCGGTACAAAAAATACATTAATAAATATCAATTTAATGATTTAGATTTATTATTTTAAATATGATTCATTAAAAGACATTTATATTAAAATTTAATTTCAATCAAATTCAAATATTGATATTTATTAGATTTTTTTAAAAGGTTGGTTGTTTATGTAGACGTTTATAGACAAATATTTGTAGATACTTAAAAAACATTTTCTATAAACAATGTCTATTTAAAAATTTCTAAGGATATGTTCAGAAACAGTTCTTTAATTTCGTAAAAAGTAATTTTTCTTTTCAAATGTGATCTAAACAAATACATAGTGAGAATTGATATCTTTTAATGTTTAAATAAATAATATTAATATTAAAATTATATTCTTTAATATTAATGTAATTTTTACATTTAAAAAAAGTATTTTCAAACAAAATCTAAGATAATAGGTGTATTTGACGGTGAAGAATTAAGAGTTAAGTTTAGTTATTAAATAGAGTTAAATTTTATAATAAATTATATGATAAAAATTTATATAATAATGATAATGATAAATTAAGTAAAATTTATATAAAAGTTGAAGTCAATAAAAGATCGTTACAGTCAATGTTTTCTGTTTTTAAAATATCATCGGACGACGCGGACGCGTACACGCGACGCGCAGGTCACGGGACGAAACCACCGGCCGCACGACCCAACCACAGGTCAGAACGCGGAACGCCACCGTCCCCTTTCCTTCTTTCATAATAAGAAATGACGGGTGACCGTATCCTCCACGATCATACCAGCGGCAGCGGTTACCTTGCCATTTACCACCATGCCAGCCTCCTCCTCCGCCCTCCTCTCCCTCCTTCTTCTCCTGGTGCTCGCGAGCGGCGTCGTCTCCTCGTCGGGCCTCGTGGGCGGGTGGAGGCCGATCCAGAACCCCAACGACGACCCGGATGTCCGATCCATCGCCAGCTTCGCGGTGGCCCGGCGCAACAGGTCCCTCTCCAAAGGTGAGCACCCGCTGGTGTTCCTGCAGGTCCTCAGCGGCGAGACGCAGGTGGTGGCCGGCACTAACTACCGCCTCATCATCAAGGCGAAGAGCGGCGGGGAGGGCGCGGCCCACACCTACGAGGCGGTGGTGTGGGACAAGCCCTGGCAGGGCGTCAGGAGACTCACCTCCTTCAGGAAGCTTGATTGATGATGGGTAAGCGCCGCTCGCCGGAGGAGATTAGGGTTGTTTTGGTATGTGATTGTGATGTTGGGGAAGGGCACTTCAATAATAATCCCATTTCTGCACCCTTTTTTCTTCGCCTCTAATGTGCTAATGCTTTCGAGTCAGACCTTGCGTTTCCTTCCGCAATTGTTTCGTCCTGTCTGAACAGTGTCATGGATTGGCCCGATATCTTTTTTTTTCTTCTCAATGTTGTTTGTTTGCTACTTTTCTTTTGATAATGATGATGTTTATGTTTGGATTTAGGTATCGTTTGTGTGAGTGTTTAGGATGTATTAATTATTATGTAATTACTTTTTTATTATACATCATAATATTTTACAATATTATTTATCAAATAATTTTAATATTTTATATTAAAAATTAAATTAAAATATTTATATAATAAGTCATATAATTTCTTAAATTTTCCTTCCGACTACCTAATCTCGTAATTTTATAAAACTTTGTAGGATTGTGGATCAGAATGTGAGGAATCTATTTATAACTTTTTATAAAATTTAGATGATGTTCAGTGATTTGGGGGATTTTGATGTTGTGTAAAGTTATTTTTGTGAAACTTGTTTTGGTCATTAAAAGAACATTTACATTTTAAAGGTTTGTAAATTTAGAATTAATAGAAAATTATATAAAATAATAAAAATTTTAACTAAAATTTTAATTATTTTACATAATTTTTTATTAATTTTAAATACACAAATACTACCTTTATGGTTATAGATGTTATAAGACTTTAATCTTTTCAATATATCAATATCCTTCCAAAAAAAAAAAGTTATATAAAATTTACAGATATTTCGGTGAGCTATGGTATTGTATTGTGACAATTTACACACGTTCGGCGAGAGGAGTAGAATCAGCCTTTAATGTTAAATTCTAAATTAAAACTAAATGATATTAATGAATAATATAATACTAAATTAACCTTATGTCTTGTTTTCATTATCTGAATTTTTTTCTAACACTTATACATAAGTGGTAGACTTCATTTTTTATATTTCATTTGGTAACAAGGAATTCTAATTTCAATCATTATGAAAATACAAACCGTATTGGATGTAAGAATTTGTATATAAAAGTGTTTGTATTATAATAACGGCATGAAAATTTATAGAAAGTTGAAACTTCCTATTCTCAAAAGTCTTACTTGTTAATAGAATTTTCACTTCAATTTTAATTCTAATAATCGTATAAACTTAAAGTTAGACAATAATTTCATAAATAATATTAGAATTGTATAATAAATTATGAGTTAAAAATTAAACTAGCCAAACAAATAAGGTGTTGTCTCAAGAGAACTTTTTTGGAAGCTAAATGTTGTTTAGGTAATTAATCATGGATAAAATGCTGCAAGTACTTACGAAAGAAAGATATTTACTTATTTCAAGTGTAATCGTAAATAAATGCTAACAATATTTTTTAACTATAAATGTGCTCAATTTTTTCAATCTCCAGGGTGATTAGTGCAATATTCACCCCGTTCTTCCATCTGTGCCAAGTTATCTAGGTAAAATAATACATAGAAGAAAAATGATAGGAATCGCAGCGGGAATGATGGAAGAAGAATATCAAGAAAATAAATGTATTCCACGTGGAAATCCCGAATGCCAACGTGGCAACATCGGCCACTAGGCCATCTGACTCGCGTGCCCGTTCCCAACGTCCTGGCTCCGGGATGACTTCTCGGCGGCCTCCTTCCTCGACCGCCTTCGGAGGACCACGATCCGCGTGACGATCTCCAGGGCGAGAGCGACGGCGCCCAACGCCGCCAGCACACCGACGTAGGCGTTCCTCCACTTCCTCGTGGGGTTCAGGATGGCAAAGCCTTTGAAGATGTTGACCACGGCGAGGACGATGGCGGACAAGCCGACGGCGCGGTGGTAAACGTTCCAGATCTTCCGGTGCTCGTGGTCCTTCTTCGGCCTCAGCAGACCCGCAAGCACCTGTGCTTTTCGTATTTGTGCACACACGAAACAAACAGACAAACAAGCAGCCACGTACGTGTTAAAATATAAACTAGTTCGGGGTGGCCGGGTCGTGAACATGCACTAATTGGTAATATATATAACTCCATGGTCCACCTGCAGGGTGGCGAGGCAGAAGAGAGTGATGCCGATGCTCCTGTGGACGTGATGGGTCACCCCCGGCGACTCGCTCCCGAGCTTGAGACCCGTCCCCCACCCAGCCACACCGAGCACGTAGGCCGAACACTGACACGTAAGGTGGAGGTAGAACCACGCCGGCTCCGCCGACTCGATCACCCTCATGTGCCTTGCGATCATGACCCCGAGCGGCATCAGGACCCCCCAGCTCACCCCGTTCACCACCCCGTGCATCTGCAGTACGTTTAAGATTTTGGATTTAAGATTTAATATAGTTTCACAAATGTAGTGGTATCTGCAGTAGGAAGTAATTTGGTAGGCTTACGTTCTTGCGTTGAAGCGTCGTATCCTTTGTGGACGTGGATGAGCCGGACAGGAGATTTATGGTGCCGTATGACTTGAGATTCGCAGAACTGGCTGGGTGGCCGGAGGGGTATCCGTCGGAGCCGATCGAAGTAGACTGCTGCCACACGTGGTTGACGCTGGTCCCGTTGCTCGGGAGCACGATCTTGGCAAGGATGGTCATCACACCGCCGCCCCCGTACTCTACGGTGAGACCGTCGACGGCGAAGGACAGGTTCCCCTCCCTCATGTTAGGCTTGTAGCTCTCTACGGACGTGGTCCAGGCCTTCATGGTGCCGTTCGCCCGCCGCAGGGCGACCAGCGCCTGGGCCCCCACCATGCCGGAGCCCGTGGGGTTGAGTGCCCACGCGATCCAGCCGACGTCGGACCTCACGCTGTAGGCGACGTCGACGGTGCCGGCCATGGCGTCGTACGTCCAGTGGAGGGAGGAGCCCAGGTGGGGGAGGGCGTCACAGCTGGCGAATCGCCGCCCGTTCGGCAGCGTGAGGCCGGCGCAGGTCTGTGCGGAGGAGGAAGGCAGGAAGAGGGGGAAGAAGAACGCGAGGTACAGAGGGATGGCCATGTCTTTCTTTCTGGCTTGGTCTGATTTGTTGTTGGGTTCAGCAAAGGGCTGGTGATGAAGGGAGAGAACTAAGAGATCGAAGCAATTGTGAATGCCCCCCCCCCACCTTGCTTCTCTTGGGTAGGAGGTGCATGGAGAAGGCATAGCTGAGAGGTCTCGTATTTAAGGGGAGAGGAAGGTGGAGTAGAGCGTGGACTGGTAGCCGGCCGGCAGCAAAAGTGAAACCTTCCTTCCTGCTCTTTAATTTTACCTTAAGAACGTGAAGAAGACGGCTTTTTTGTTTTTCTTTGGCATGCAGATGGCAGTATGCGTGCGTGTTCCTCGTCACACGCAAAGCGTGACACACTTACGCAGTTTTCTTACTTTTAAATTAAAATTAATTGATATCAAGTAAGTAAAAAGTTTTCCGTTTTAAAACCAACTTAAAAAAAATTAAAAGATCTAAACACGATCATGTCATTACCAATGTGAGGCTTTTGCAGTCCAATACTTCGATTCTTTACTTTTGCAGTATTCCCTTTTATGTTTTATATCATATATCATACATACATATTAAAAGTTATTTCAAAATCAGTTACGATCGACACGTCTAATATTTTTGTTTTTATTCACCCAATACGTGAATTTTTTAACGAGAGCTGTGGAAAATAAAGCCAACGTGACAATTTCATTACCTAAGTATGCTTTTGTTTTGTTTAGTTGATTTCAAAAGACAACCAGCAGCCATTAAACTCCGACGAAGAAGTCTCTTGAACACTAATACTAAGACCGGCGCTTTCTCAACTGTCGTCCAAAGAACATGTAATTGTGGTTACTTGCTTTTTCCACCGAGGGAGTGGAGAATTTCTCAATGCAAGCTGATAACAAATTAATGTATATAGATTATATTTGTGTACGAAGTGATTATTATGTATTTCTATTTTTTACTATATATATCATAATATTTTATAATAACATTTATCAAATAATTTTAATATTTTATATTAAAATATTTAAGTTATAAATTATATATATATATTTTAAACGTAAACTTCATTTTACCCGTAAAAAGATAGGAGTGCACGAGTTAGATGTGATTAATGACCATGAGATGTACGTACGTACCTAACAGTCAAAAGTAATTTAGTGTAGAGTCAATAGTTAGTCAATAGAAATTGATGTCGTACAAGATTTTGATTGTGTTTGGAAGAGATTTTTTAATTTTGAAAGTAAGAAAAAGTATTTTTTTTAATTTTTTAAAAATAAATAAGTAATAGCTGTTTTAATTTTCTTATTGGTCTACAAGACAGTTGAAAAATATAAAAATATTATATTAAAAGTTATATTTTTTAATGTTGACGTGATTAAATGTTCTAATAAAAAAAAATGAAAAGTTTATATTAAAAAGCTCTCACGTTATTGTAATGTTGAGAGTGATTTTTTTCTAAGCAACCAAATGATGTCATAATTTTAGCTTTAATTGGTTACAATTGTAATTAGCTAATTAGAATTGAAGTTGTATTATATACCGCTAGAAATCTTTCAAAAAAAAATAACCTTTTGCGTCGTTGAATAATAAAAAGTATCACAAAGACATAAATTAATAGAAAATCAGGGGAAAAATCACAAATTGGCCAATAGATCACCCGATCAACATATTTTTAACATTAAACCTGTTTAATTTATCACATAAAAATGTGCTATAAAAATCAAAATATCATGTATATACTTAAGGTTTAAAAATCAAATTTAACCCTAAACCCTATATACTTGCTGAGAATAGACTTCTGTAAATATTTACAAACCCTTTTTTTTGCCTTACGAAAATAGTATGTTAAATTTTTTAAAAAGTTTCCCTCCAAATCCACACGGAATTTTTATTCTTTTCGTTTTGGAATTCCCTCCACTTCCCACGTTCCAATTTCCCACCACAGATCAGTGCATAAAATCCACGGACCGCGAGAAATCCCTCCACACGCCGCCGATTGCCGATGGAGATCGCCGGAGCAGCGAAGAAGCACTCTGCGTCCGGGGAGCTCCATGTCATCGTCGGCCCCATGTTCGCCGGCAAGACCACCGCCCTCCTCCGCCGCGTTCAGGCTGAAAGAAACAGCGGAAGGTCGTCTTTTCCGAACTTCTGATCTTGCCCTTATCTTATTCCTGTTCTCTTTCCTTCTGTGCGGATTTTGAGATCTCTGCGCCCCTCCCTGTCCCGTCTTGCCCGCAGGAAAGTGGTGCTTGTGAAGTCAAACAAGGACAACAGGTACGCTCTCGAATCCGTGGTGACTCACGACGGTGTCAAGATGCCGTGCTGGGTGGTGCCGCGGCTTTCGGTGCTGAGGGATGCGATTGGGGACGAGGCATATGAAAAGGTGAGCGGAGAAGGAGCGTGTAATCTGTTTGCTACTAGCTTTGTTATTGGACAAGAACACTGCAGGCTCAATTGTCTTCTGCAGTTAGATCTTGAATTGTTTGCTCGTTCGTGCTTATGTCATTAGCATAACTTCTTTCACAACGCTTGGCCATGGATGGGCATCTGCTTGTCCCACTTCTCTACAAACCATGACCATTTTCTTGGTCAATTTCAATTTCCCTTCTTTCTCAAAAGTGCAATTTATTAAAAAAAATTCATATTTAACTTGATTTGACTAGGATATATTGTTTATTATTTGTTTCAAGATATACTATGATCATACAATAGATTTTGGATAATCATATCACAAGTATTTCAATCATATAATCGTAGTATTTTTGTAAAAAGTAATAGGAGATCTGTTACTGTCAATTCAAATTATAATGGGAAATCCATTTCTGCAATTACCGAATGTTGGATGTCAGCTTGTTTTAGTTTTGTTTGTTACAAATTGAAGGAGTTAAATAATACATATTGATTGGTCAATGATTGTTCTTGCAGGTAGATGTGATAGGAATTGACGAAGCTCAATTTTTTGATGATCTTTATGATTTCTGCCGAATCACAGCTGACCATGATGAGAAGATAATTATTGTTGCAGGGTTAGATGGAGACTACATGAGGTATCAACATTTCCAAAGTTGATAATCATATGGTATTCTTACTTTACATTTTTATGCTAATCTAATTCAGTTGATCAAGTCGTCCTGAAATACACTGGACATTTTTATACATATTTGTAAATTCACGCCAAGTACAGTGTTCTTAAATTCAACGGTCCATTTTGGCTTTCCTTCAGTCATAAAAAATTAACAAGAATTACTAGCCACATCTGTCTGTATATTTCTAAAATTAAGTCCAGGCATAGGGTGGTAAAAGCTAGATGCCACATTTAAAATTGATATGGGTGTTTTCATTTATTGATCTTATTATCTTCACAAACTAAGTTTATTTTTGCATTTGGTAGAAGGAGCTTTGGTTCTGTTATTCATGTGATTGCTTTGGCGGACTCTGTAACCAAGTTGGCTGCACGATGTGCAATATGTGACAAACCTGCCATGTTCACCTTCAGAAAGACGGAGGAGAGACAAATATAACTGATCGGTGGATCTGATGCTTATATGCCAGTTTGCAGGAAACATTATGTGAATCTACAGAGCACGGTGGAAACACCATGTGCTTTTGAAGCTCAAAATGTCAATTCTGATTCATATGTTGATGTTGTAGCCATGACAAAATAGTTTAACATGTAATGCCCATATCTGCTGCACCCTTGTGTGTTTTTGCTTGACAATGATATGTGTATGATTTTATGGTTATATTGAATGTAAAAATTGTATGGTTGAGACCATTTGATGAGCATGAGGAGCATATAGAGCTCATACAAATATTTGATTTTAAAAGTATGATATGAATCTAAAGTTTAAAGTTCAACAATTGTAAGATTACACATTGCATGATGAGTTTGATAGAAGCATTAGAGGATTTCGAAATGTTAACAGTCTTTGATTAAGAAAGTCTCACCCATCTCTATCATAGGCTTTTCTTATTGTAAGAAGGCAGTCTTTACTCTTTAGTTATGGTATAATAATAATGTAATTATTGGATGATTGACAACCAAGCTCCTTTGTATTTTGTTAATGATGGGTTTTAGAAATATGGTCATACGTTTGGTTATGATTTTAGGCATAAAAGAGAAATCTGACCATTAACGAATTTGTATTTTAGATGGAAAAACTTGTAGAGTGCGGTTAAAATCATCTAGCATTATCTTATTAAGAAAGAAGCCCTTAATTACATTAGCAACTTCTTAGGTTTTGTTTGGTAAAAAAAATTTATTAATTTTTTTATTGTATAATATTAAATTTTTACAATAATTTATCGAATAAAAATATTTTTACAGTAAAATATTAATTTTAATATAATTGTTAAATTTATAATAAAAAAATCTATAAATTTTTTACAATAATTATAATTAAAAAATCATTTGACAAATTTTTTATACCGAATACAGTCTTAACTGATAGCGTCTAACCCAGTGATAAAACTCCTCCGAGAAATCATCAATCCCAAGGGGATCTGTCATTTTCCATCAAAGTCAGAAATCAATGAAATACTTAATTGACTACAATTTATTATTTATATTCAAGGTAACGTAATTGAATAACTTTTTAAATTAAATTACGATATTTAAATTTTTATACTTTTGCCAACTTTAGATTTTGAATATAGAAAATTAAGTTCCCCGAGATATCATTCAAACAATTAACCATCAACATTTTACGAATTTAAGGCCTGTTCAAGTCAACTGTCGTTAACAATGATTATCATTGGAACTGCATCGCGTTCGATGATTTTTTTTAAAAACGTAAAAAATGACATGCACCACGTACCTTTTTATTACAACAAGAATAAATTATTTTTTATAATATGATAATATTTTTATATTTTAATTTTTTATTAAAAAATTATTTTAAAAAATTATTTATATTTAATAACTTAAAATTTAAAATTTATATTTGATAAATTACTATAAAATGACAGCAATGAAACTGTGTCTACTCCTGAGTACGGGACGCGTTCCAAACCTACACCGTCGACGTTTGATGCGACCCATCAAACTCCGACGACCGCACATCTCCATCCATACCTTCTTTCTCTTCCGCAGAGCGCCGGAGACGAAATCTGAAAGGACCTACAGCTTCTTCCGATGGCCGCCGCAACCCTCACGCTCTTGCAATCGCTATCGACAAATCTGGGAAGTGACAGCGGCGGCGGCGGCAGAAGAAGAAGAAGGATGATAGATACCCGTTTCGTGATCCCAAGGCTCTCCTTTCCAACACCGCAGCAGAAACCACGCATGCTCAAGCACCACCTGCCTCTCAACACCACCTTGCAGCCAAAGGTAGCGAACAATTTTCATCTTCGTCCTTTATTGTGATCATTCTTCCGGTGGTTCGCTTGTGCTTCCTATGCATCTTCTTTTCGACCTTTCCTCGAACAATTGGCAGGCTTCTACTTCCGAGCGTACTCTCTCCACGTTCTGGTCACCGGTACCCGTCCTTGAAGTGGAATCGCAGGATTCCGTCGGAGGCAGGAGACTTCCTTCGTGGGTGTTTGCGCTAGCGTGCTTCTGCTGCTTCCTGCTCTTGGTGGGATGTGGGTGTGCCGTTGCCGCCACCGCCGCCGCTGCTGCTGCCGCCGACGACTCGATAAGGGCGTCTAAGATAGGTCTGAAGATTGCCGGCGCATTGAGGAAGACAGGAGTGCCAGACGAGGCCATCGTGTTCGCTATCGCCACACTTCCCGTTCTGGAGCTTCGAGGGGCCATCCCCGTCGGCTATTGGATGCGGCTCAACCCCTTGGTCCTCACCACGCTCGCCATTCTTGGGTATCGCTCAGTCTCTACAAACGAGTCGCTTCCATTCCTCGTACGTCGTTGAGGTGTTTGAATAATTGCCACCGCCGCACCGCTCTGATTCTTCAGGAACGTCCTGCCGGTGCCATTCGTCGTGCTCTACCTGAAGAGGCTGGCGACCTTTCTCTCTCTGAAGAGTAACACCGCCTCCCGTTTCCTGGATGCTTTGCTCCGGAGGGCCAGGGACAAAGCAGGACCGGTGCTGGAGTTCCGGTGGCTTGGCTTGACGCTGTTTGTTGCGGTGCCGTTTCCTGGGACGGGGGCTTGGACCGGGGCCATCGTTGCTTCCGTGCTTGACATGCCATTCTGGCCTGCCGTCTCTGCCAATTTCGTGGGGGTAATCCTGGCTGGACTACTGGTAAATTTGCTTGTGAGCCTTGGATTGAAGTATGCAGTTGCAACTGGTGTTCTCTTGTTCTTCCTGTCAACCATAATGTGGGGTGTACTACGGCACTTCAAGAAAACAATCAGTTCGGAATAAAGGTGATGGCTTTCCCCCTAACCTTTTTGTGGTTTTCTCTTAACGATTGCAAGCAATCTTTCTGCCCCCTTCATCATGAGCATTAGAAGCAGCACTCTGTGAACTGAAATGCCTGATATGATATTATTAACCGAAATACTAACTGGTTATCATAAGTAGGATGGGATGCAGCAAAAAGAAATGCCCATTGAACTGATAATGGTCCAGCATGGTCATTTGTGCTGATTATGGTCTCCCTTCAATTGGTACTTTTCTTAAGAAGAAGAGATAAATTCTCATCTATTTAGCTAATACCATGCTTGCATTCATCTCTGCAATTTTCTTTGATCATTAGATTTTATTGACTAAGAAAAAAGGAAAACAAAAATCCCAAGGATTTCGTTAACTCATCGTTCAAATTTATTTACCGATAATGAAATACAACTTAATGCTCAGTCACTGGCACTGAAGGAAAAAGGCACCACAACCGAAAGTCAAAATTTTTTGTACTGCGATGCCTAGCCTTGTTGGCGCGCAGTGTGTTGAATCAAAATGACATCCATGGACAAATCTTCTCGCAGATCTAGAGTAGACATACATAAGTAACCATCAAACATTATCAAAGTGATCATCCTTCCCATTGTAAATGAAAACCTTAGTTGTCGAAATTACTAGAAGCACAAAAGGCTAAAAAGCCCTGTTATCACCAACACCGCAATCGAATACTCGGGTCGTTTTTAGATTTTTGTAGCCAATCTGCAATACATCAAGTAAAATAACATCAAAGAGCTCACAAATTAAATAAACTAAAAATAGCACTAAACCTCGGACATGAACGGGATGGTACAAATCTGGTCATCTATCATATAAAACATGCACGAAAGCAAAGAATATACTGTTGGTGTACCATATAATAATTAGATGGGGCTAACCTCAACAGATTCAATTGGCTGGTCGAATGTCCTGCTAAGCAGGCAACTTGAGGATACGCGAGACTAGTCATTTTCACAAGGTATGAAATGCCTGCAGAATTTCAAAGAAAGTAGAATTGTGACCTTCCATGAGAGAAATAATAATAATAATAATAGACAAGAAATCCAAGTGATATGTGAAAATTACCGAAAATAGCTCCATTTTCTAAATTCACAGCAGAAGTACTTTATTGGAGCCTGAAAGGGTGAATGGATAATCCTGCATTGCTTATTTGAGCACTCACTCCCTAATCTAATATCTTTTCTACCGAGGGCTGGCACCCCCCATCCATCCACCCCTAAATTTTTTTGGCAAAATTTTATATGCCCAGCTCCTGATTGTCATCAACCGTCCACAATGGTTAAAAACGAAGTTGGGCCTCAAACATGGGCTACGACCTCAATTGCCAAAAAAATTGGGGTCTCGGACACAGGTTGTTCAAGTGGTAGTAGGTCAGGCTAGTGAAACTATAGTTGTCATCTTGGCTCATATTTCTTTGCAAAATCAGTGAGAAATAAACTCTTTTCTAAAGGCCAAATACCTCTCCAAATTAGTTCCTGCCCACTGTTGACAAAAACCCTCATCCGAAGGAACCAGCGAACTTAGAGGAAATGGTCCTCTGGGAGCCTTTTTTAGAGAAACCAAGTACATATGTCGAGGTCGTATTCGCTGCTCAAGAGACAAGCTCAAGTACATAGGATACTTGGTCAAAGACTGCACTTCATTTTGGAGTTCATTTACCAGATACAGATACTTCGGCTTCAGATTACCTTCCAATGATAAGGATAACACCTGGATGGAAATGGAGTAACTTCTTGACTCAGTAGAAGATAAAAGAAGATAAAAATGCACAAGGCAAGATTATCACCTGTGTCAGGCTGGTCAAGACCTTCAAGATATCCGAATTCTGCATTCCAATGCTTCTAAGGAAATCGATTCTAGGTTGTATGCCATCCTCAATGCTGTAGTGGAGGAGTTGTGGGTGCTTTGTGACCATCTTGACAATACTATCTCTAGGTGCACTTAGCTCCTTGGAGAGAAAATAAAGACGGGAATTCCAAGAGTTCTCAATTCGTTGAACCAATATCTGAGGGCTCAATTGAACAACTTTACTGATACAACTTTCTTCAATGCCAATTTCTTTGACCAAATACCTGATTGTGGGTTCCAAAGAAAGCTCAATGCTGTACGAAAATAAAGAGGGGGTGGAAGTTATTACTTGACCAATCCGTGAATCTGGGATTCCTAAATCTTTCAAAAAAGCTACGTGCGGCTGGAGGTTTTTTTCCACAGTGTATTCTAGAATTTGTGGCTGCCTTGTGAGTATTCTCCTGACATTTATGGTTTTTACACCAACACCGAGCAAGAATTCCAGCCTCTCCCGTGCAGATGCCACATTTATTTGAAGGCAAGGCATATGCCTCTCATAGATTGAAACAAAGTCAGACTCTTTAAGTCCAAATGTGCTGAGGTATTCAACAAGAGGAATCCACTTTACATCAAGATCTATTTCTTCTCTTAGTTTTTGAAGCCTGTTTTCTGTAATTTTACCTATTCTCACCTGAATTTTATTCATGTTTCGTTACAATTAGCAACCCATTACAAATATTTTGTGTAAGCACAAGGCAGGAACGAAACAGTTACATAAAATTACCTTCCCTCTTTCGTCTTCATCCATTGGACTCGTTTCATTTAACTTAATGCTAGAATAATAGGTTTTGGCGGTATTTCTTTTCTCTGTGTTTTTATCATGCTTTGTACCTGAGCTGGATGGATGCCTTAGGCTACCTGTAATTTTTGACCATTGTCCTCCTCGCATGTTGTTTTGTGATCTCTGAGCCCCTGCAGCAGGTACATTAAATTAGGGAGGAAATGTAAACTTGTCTTTCGAACACGCATGTCCATCGTACCATCTCTTAAATAGTGGCTTGAAGGCTTATCCAGAGCTTTTGAATCATTGTCAAATGGTTCCGTGTCTTCCTGCTGAAGTAGAAACCATCAGAACTTAAAAAGAGCATACTCCTTAGACACTAGATATGCTAATAAAATGCAGACATTGCAATTCAAGTTCAATCCAAGTATCCTATAAGGAATCCCAACCATCAATTGCATCTTATTAACCCCGAAATGCTACAAAACTCAAGTCCCTACTACGTTGTAACTAGAAACTAGTAATCATCCTTTGTTATTGTCATACAGTAGAATTTCCATTCACAAGAAAAGAAAAAATATACGCCAACAACAACCACAGTTTTCTTGGTTGCTAATTTTCATTCTTCCAACTTAAAATAAAGCCAGGGGACGTAACTACGACAAAGAACCAAGGCAACGTCTGTTCTAGAAAAAGTAGCTACTTTTCCAGCTATCCATCATGTAATTCAAACGCACAAATCTATAGAGAGAATTCAAGCATGTTGGAATCCTGAAATGTGAAGGACCAGTTCAGCGACATCATAGTGACAAGGAAAGTCTTGGGCAAACACGGAAGCGAACAAACGCTCACCTCATCCCCGGAAGAATCCTCCTCTCTCCGGTCCTCTTCCTCCCACTCAGCGTTGTCATCATCTTCCTCCTCGCCGCGGCAGGAGGAGACGAGCCTCCCGTACGGCGACTTGCGATAGGTCTTGAGGATGCCAGCATTGGAGTGAGCAGAGCAGAGGGTGAATCTCAGCCTGGTCCTGGGGTCGGGATCCGATGCAGAAAGAGGAAACGAAGGCCGAAGGCGGAAAGGCAGATGGCAGCAGGCCAACGGAACCTCCATCTCCTCTTGGGATCTCCCGGAATCAAAACCCTAGCGAAGAGATTCGACTCCGCGCTTATTTCGCGGGAGGTGAGCGTAGGCAGTGCGGCGTGTGGTTCCTGCCGCGTACACGGAGGCCTTGCGCAAAATATCATCTTTGATTCTTTTCGACATATAAAAACATTAATTATCTCATTCGATTTTTATCAATTAACCTCTTCTCATTTGTATGTATTTTAAATTTTCACTTTTTTTAAATTATAATAAAATGATACGTTAAAAATAAATTTTTTTAAAAAAATTAATTCTTTAATAGTACTGTTAAAGTTTCTTTTCTAATGATATTTATCTTTAAGCTATTTTTCTCTCTCTTTATATATAAAAGGAAAAATGACTTTATAGCTACCTATAGAAGTCATTTCTGTGGGTAACAATTGGATGGATGGTGGATGGTAGAGATAAGTAACAGGAAAATGAGAGAGAGTGAAAAAAAAATTTTCCACTATTGTCACCCACGTAAAAGACTTATCTTTTCCCAAAGTAGCCTTTTTATTTTAACACGAAAAGAAAATCGCATTTCACCTAGGATTCTGTTTCTCAATCGTCTTCCTGTTGATTCTTCTTCCCTAATCACTGAATAGAACACGGAACTACGCCACTTAACGTTGAATCTACTGACAACTTACAGATGTACTTTCATATTATTTGAAGTTAATTTATTAAGTGTATTGATTATACTTTCATTTAATATGAAAGAATATTTATTGGAGGGAAAATGTTAGACCAACAAACTATTAATTATCTTAAATATTTCAATACATGGTACAAAGTAAAATATGTTTAATTTAAAATATATGAGTTGAACAACAAATGTACAGGTAGAACGAAACTACACTTTTAATTAAAGAATCAACCATTTGAATTTTTAAAAGTTAATGGATGATAAACATGACCAAACTGTGACATGTCTGAAATATTTTTAATATAACATATACTTGATTCGTATGAATAAAACATGCACATGACCAAACATCAACCATTTTAATTAATATCTGATTTGTATAAATAATAGCAAGTATAATGGCTTGAACAAGATTATTTTGAAATGTAAGGACTTCATGACTTAGAGTTTAATATTAGAATGGAGGATTGTCTAGCCATCTCAATGGAGAAGGAGAAGGAAGTGCAAGTCCACACAATGCCATGAAATTTTCTTCTTCTGATGATGCATATAATTTTTATAATGCATATTTAATGAAGAAAAGTTTTGCTATTAGAAGAAGTTGGTTCAGAAAATCAAAAGGTAGTGAAGAATTAATAGCACGTAACTTTGTTTGGTATAAAGAAAGACATAAAGACATGAATGACATTTTACCATTATGTTACAAATTTAATACTAAATTATTTAAGGAACGCGAACTCTAAATGCGTAGTTGTGAGATCGACAGGTGAAATTTGGTGACCCTCGTACCTAGCACTGATCTGGCTATTGGGTAAAATACGCAGTAGCCAGCTCGAAAGCTAATTCACGTCCCTAGCTATTGGTTCCCTGGCTCTCCCTAGGGCAAGAGGGAGTCCCCTTCGTCTGTTCACAATGGATTCGAGGCAAGGACATGGCTACCGGCCAGTAGGTCAGTCGATAGCAAACCTAACACAATTGTCTGATCTTTTAATACAATCGTCTAGTCTTTTAATACAAAATACTAATTCTCTCATCACTTGTAAACTTAAAATTTCACGTGATATTTTACCGTTATGTTACAAATTTAATGTTAAATTATTTAGGGGACGCAAACTCTACAGATGCAGTTGTAAGTCAACGTCGATCAAGATTGACGGGTGAAATTTGGTGACCCTCATACCTAGCACTAATCTGGCTACTAGGTAAAACACACGAAAGTCAGCTCGAAAGCTGACACATGTCCTTGGCTGCTAGTTCCTCGCTCTCCCTCGGGCAAGAGGGAGTCCCCTTCGTCCTTTCACAATGGATTCGAGGTAAGGACATGATTGTCGACTAACAGGTCCGCTGACCAACAGGTCAGCAAGCAGCAAACCTAACACAATCGTTCGATCTTTTAATACAATCATTTGATTTTTTAATACAAAACGCTGATTCTCTCATCACGTGTGAACTTTAAATTTCACGTGACATTCTACCGTTATGTTACGAACTTAATGCTAAATTATTTAGGGGACGTAGACTCTACAAGCACGGTTGTAGGTCACTGTCGATCGAGATCGACGAGTGAAATTTGGTGACCCCATACCCAGCACTAATCTAGTTGTCAAGTAAAACACGTGGTAGTCAACTTGAAAGCCAGTACACGTCCTCCGCTATCAGTTCCCTGGCTCTCCCCTGGTTCAACGGCAGTTGTCGCCCAAGCGGAACTTCTGCCAGAACTTGGCATTTTTCGATGAAAGTGCTGTTATTTCCACTTCCGTTTATTTAGGCTAGTCGTAGAGTAAAGTTCATAATGTTACGATTGACCGTAGAGTAAAGCTTGTAACGTACAACTGAACGTAGAATAAAGTCTGTAACGTTACGGCCAATCGTAAGGTAAAAATCATTATCACCCCCACTCAGCCGAATCTAGGTTCCAGGTAAGCACACGGTAGCTGATCCACAAGCCAGTACACACCCCCGGCTATCGGTTCCTTGGCTCCCTCCCAAGCGATAAAACTCGTTATCACCCTACTCAACTGAGTCTAGGTTTCGAGTAAGCACACAGCAGTTGGCCCGCAAGACAATACACGCTCCTGGCTGTTGGTTCGCTAACTCCCTCCAGGGTGGTAAAACTCCTTATCATCCTTCACTTAACTGTTAAATCTATTTATATAGTCTCAAGTCTTTTAACATAAATATTCAAAGGATATCTAGAGTTATATCCTTAAAATGCCTAAGTACTATTCACAACTTAAAATTTAAATTTCACGTGTTTAACTTAAAAATCACACGTACCTTGCTAAAACACTGATCATTTATACTTAAAGTTATGGTTCTTTAGTTAAAATGCTGACATTGTTCACACATGTACTTTAAAATGTACATGCTTGACTTAAAAAATCACGTATTTATGTTAAAATGTCAGTCTTTTAATACAATCATCTAGTCTTTTAACACAAAACATTAAATCTTTCATCATGTGTAAACTTAAACTTTCATGTGATGAAAGATTGAAGGATATAACTTGTGAACTTAAACTTAAACATCGGTCTTTCAAGTTCTTGCCACATATGATTGCAAGATTATAGGATATAACTTAATTAATATTTAATCATAATTTGATAGTAATTTAAAAGTCGTAATTATATTTACTAATTATCTATTTAGTTATTAATTAAACATAACCGAAAATATTAAATTTAATGCTAAATTATTTAACACTTGGATGTTCAATTCAGGTTAAGTGTTTTAAGTTAGTGGATTAAGTATATTTAATATTTAGAACATTTCAGCTTGATATTTAAAGGGGTATAATTAGTTAAATAAGTGTTAGATATGAATATGGTTCGTGAAATATCATAGTAGAATGTCACGTGAAATTTTAAGTTTACACGTATTGAGAGAATCGGCATTTTGTATTAAAAGACTAAATGATTGTATTAAAAGGCTAGTGTTTTAACATTAATATGTGACTTTTTAAGTTAGCCACGTGTGTTTTAAAGTTAAGCTGTAAAGTAAATGTATTTACTTTATGGTTTTCCGTAAAGTAAAGTTTTTCTTTTCAAATATTTTCAATAATGTTAAAATGTTAAATACCTAATCTTAAAAAATTAAATCACTAATTTGAAAATCTTAAATACCTTATTATACTTAATTATAATTAAACACAACGACACGTGGAAAATAATCAATTGAAAAGAACATGAAAATGTTAAATACTTTATTTTACTTAAGTTTATGACTTAATATTTAATCAAAATATTTTGTAATTCAAAATTAATTAATTAAAAATCAAATCCACCATAATATTTTCATTAAAGATTTTACAAATTATAAGAATATTTTACAAATAAATTGAAGACGGATTTAATAATTAAATTAATTAATTAAAAATATAAAATACAAAAACCACACAAATATTTTATCACTTCATCACAAATTTAAGTTATTGATTTAAATAATTTATTAATCACTTACTCCACCATATTAAAATAATAAATTAATGCATATGTTAATTAAGCACTTAAAAAACTTTATTCACCATAATTAATTAATAATTAATTAAAATCCATAAGTTAATTAACACAACGATTTAAAATATATACACGTGGGTAGAGTTTTAAAGTTAAAAAAGAGTGTGTAAATGTTTTTTTAGGTAAAGAGAGAGTATTTTTAAATTTCACTTATAAAAGAGAAAGTAACCTTTAAGTTATAAATTTCATTCGTCGATCGTGAGATCGATAGACCCAATTCTATAGGTATCTACAAAATCAAATTCTATATGCACTTATAAAACTTGTGCCATTATATATATATGATAAAAGGAGATAAAGAAGATATTTAATAAACAATGAAGAAAGGATTTGAGAAAATGATGGTGGAGAATTTTAACAAATATTCAGACTTCTTAATCAATGAAAGTAAAAGAGAAGAAGTTGTTACTCGTCATAATACTATAGAATATAGTACATTATAATTGTGAATTCAAGAATATAAATTAGATAGTAAAAATTGTGACGTAAACAAGGAAAGAATAAAATCATATTAATTAGATAAATTATTAAAAAATTTAATTTAAATTTAAATTATTAAATTAAGATATATCTGGATAACATTTTTCCCAAATTTAAAATATAAGATTAAATCGCGCACACGAGGACGGGGTCGAACAACCAAAGCGCCGGTCGCGTCTTCCGTTTTCACGCTTTTCCACCTACCCTCGTCGGAAAGCTCGTCGCCGTCCCACCGATTCCACTGCTCCGCCCCCTCGTGTTCAACGCGGCCGGAATGGTAGGAACTCCGCTCTCGATTTCCTTGTTTTCCTCCCACCGTCGCCCTTCCAAACCCCTCTCCGGTTTCGTTTCGCTGACCGAATTCCGTTAAACCCCTCTTCTGCTGATCTCCATGGATGCGTTGACCGAATTCTGTTGTTTTCCGATGCGTCACAGACGACCTCAAGGCGGCTAGCTGACCGGAAGGTCGCCAGGTTCCAGAAGAACATCAACAGGCGAGGGTCGGTTCCCGAGACGACCGTCAAGAAGGGCAACGACTACGCCCTCGGCCCCATCCTGCTGGGCTTTTTCGTTTTCGTCGTCGTCGGATCTTGTATGCTTCCTCTCCTCTCTTACTTACTTCCGTTCCGCCCATCCATCCATGGATCGATCCTCTCGCTTTCTCTTATAGATTGGTGCTTGGATATGGTGTCCTGGGTAGCACATATACAATCTGCGGTTTCAGATTTTGGGAAATTTTCCAAGAAATGTTTTGACACATTATTTTGTACAAATAAATACATGAGTGAAAATTTCGTGTTATTATTATTATTATGCACAAAAACATAATGAAATTTTCAATAAATCAAAGGACTATTAGCTCTTTATTAAAGGTCTTAACATTCAACAAATTGAACTGCTGAATTTTGATCTAGAAATTCTGAGTCATGGTAAATGAACTTATTGATAAACTAATCATATAATTAGATCGTATTTAAAAATAACAAATTAAAAGGGTTGCCCTTTTTGTTGAAAATTCTCATTTTAGATATGTCATCAAGTGATTTTTTAAGGTCCCTCTAACGGCTACTTTGTTTGAAGTTTCATAGATAAAACACGTGTTTAACTTCTACTTGCCAATGTTTGGAATGTTTTGATGTATACTTCAGGTCGATTAGATAATTAACTATGATAATGATATTGATTTCAAAAGCCTGAAAATGGTTTTAGCACAACTAGGTTAATATGTGTAGTCCCAAAGAAACTGAAAAGCTTGGATTGAAGCTGAGCAGATGAGAAGCTCCTATATCTTCAAATAGTGTGAACTTTTGGCTCTCTAGCTTCACTGATTCTGTTGGTTCTATGAAAGCGTTCTATATTCTTTATTTAATTATTACTTGTCGTAGTTATTTTTCTTGTAAGCATGTTCTAGTATAACATCAAAATTTTGTCAAAAGAGAATGATATCATTCTGTAAACTGACTCAACTATGTTATATGGTTTTGACAGCTCTGTTTCAGATAATCAGAACAGCCTCGAGTGGTGGGATGGCCTAAGCGGGAATGGAAGCGTCATGGTTGAGTAAGGTTTAGTACTACGTCAAGAAGATTTGTGTTCTGAACTCTCAATCTACTTCTCCCATCAAGCATGATAATATCAAACGATATCTCAATAAGTGGACCTGTAATATGCCCAAGACCAGTTCTGGTAATTTATAAAATGGACATGCGTCCTGCGGTGAATTTGCTTCTGTTTCCAACATTTGATTGATGAGTCTCTAAAACCGTGTGGCATCACCTGTTTACCTAATTTAGACAACATATTCTCTTAGATTGTGGTTGATGCATTTAGAATGGGGTGCAAGTATCACACTCTTGGTCAAGGTTTACATGGTCATTCAAAGTTCAAACCACCATTTTGGTTCTTAGGGTTTATGATGCACGTGTGGGTTCATTTATTCTTCTCCCTGCACTGGACGTCGATCTTCTTCTCTCTTGCAATTGCCCTCCTTGCTTGTGTTGCAACTGCCCTTCTCCCTTCAACCTGATGGTCAAAAATTGATTCAAGTTCCAAGCCAATGAATAATCTCTTTGAATTCTATCATGCGTAAGTAAATAAAAACAATACCATTTCAAAAATGTTTATTATTATTATTATTGATGAATAATTTAATTAATCTTCTTTATTTTAATAAATCTAAACAAAGACACCGTATTTGAAAAAAAAATGTCGTTTATTGCTACGTGCGGCTTGGAGATGATATTGTGGCGGTAGGGTTGGCACGGTTTAAATCTTGCGACATAAAAATGGAAATTCATCTCGTCATTTATTAAGAAATAGTTCTGTAAGAATTTGATCAAAATAATTTCTAATTTCAAAATCATTATTAAGATTTCAAATTAGATAAGGTTAAAATTTAAAATTTCGCTGTTCTGAATAGGAGGAGATTACATTAACATGATTGGTTATAGTTTTGCTGTTAATTGAGCTTGGGTTTTCTTCATTCGGCATGGTTTGAATTTGAAATTACATTTACAGTAAATCTTGTTGCTTCAGTGGAATGATCTAATGTTCGTTTCGATTTAATACATGCTGTCAATATTTCCGTTTGGATGGATGTCCACAAGAAGTCCAAAAAAATCTACAACATAACCTCGATCAATCAACTAACTCTAGGTTCATATTGCTCCCCAACTATAAATCGACAACGATATCTTACCATTCAAAAGAAAAAGAACTCTAGATAGACTGGTGTGCATCACAAGAGAGTACCTGTTTCAAACTGTATTGTTTATTCTGTGGAAGCTTCTGCGGCACTGATTTTTGAGTCCAACGTGTCTATGAGTTGTTTGCTGACATATTTTGCCACAGAGATCATATCAAATATCACGCTCGGGTCCAACCCCTCGCCACCACGCTTGATTAATCCACAAACCTGTCCATGTCTATTCAAAGATATTGATACGGCAGAGCTCATTTGTGATTCCTCTTCCAGTGTTGCATCTGCAATGTAATGTCTGCCTATCTGTGAAAAAATGAGACTTTAATGGAACTCAGCACAATAAGCAATGGGTCAGAAACAGGGAAATGGTGATAAAAGAATGGGTATTTTTCTTTCTTGTTGACCAGTAATTTGCATGAAGCACCTGACTGTGGCTATAGCATTTAAAAAAGTCCAGGTAACCATGAATTTGGGTCGATAATAAACATCTACCAACTCGTAGAAAAGAAACTATCTGATCATCTATAACAATAAAGGGGGAAAAAAGCACAGCATGCCAGGGTCGTAATGCAATTTCTACACAAGTCCTAGTATGCGCCACACTGATGAAACATGGTGATTTCAAATCTCTAGTACGCAAATGAAAAGAAATGTGTTTCCGTGTTCTTACTTTGGTTAAAGTTATGATGACAGGAAAATTGGATGTATCAAGCTGCAAATACTCTTCATCAATAATATCAACCTCTGGCTCCTCCTCCACCGAGGTATCATGGAGAACATTAACTTTTGGTATAACAGCGTTACTCAAAGCAGCCTAGTCAGAAACGTATTATATTATGCATTGTGAAATAGCCATGTATCGCTAAGATAAAGATGATCAAGGTAGCTATTTAATCAGCAACTTAGAGGAAAAATTAACACTATTAAACACATGTGCCAATTTATTTAACAATATGCTGCGAGCTTATTCTTTATAAGGAAAAAATGTTGAAAGAAAATTGTTATTCTTCAATCTAATGACAAAGGAAACAAATAAAATGTACAAAATCTACATGAGTTTAATTTGTAAAGGTAACTAGACGCACTTGCAATGAGACAAAAACCAATAAGCTAAGACAGGCTTACAAGTTATAACAGACTGCACAACCGTTCCCAGATTACAGGACCCAAACCAGCCTCAACAGCTTCAAAAAATAAACATCCTTAGGAGAATACGTAGGTACCCATTATGAGACTGTGCTGGCCACAGCCTGCCAAAAACCTCAACTAATTTTCTGTTATGATGAAAGTATTTCACACTAGCAGAAAAAGATTCACCATCTCCAAACAAATATCTATAATTGAGCAATGACCATTGTCCCAACAATTTTAAGTTAAAATAAAGGTAAGAACAAAAGGTCATCAAATAAGTCACATTATGGTGTAATAACCACAATATGGTTTTTTTGGACAATGGTACCACAGGTTGGTTTGTTTCCTCAATATCATCATACATTCACTTCACACTTGGAAATTTGGAAATATTTTGATGAATCCAATCTAGTAAAATGTAAATTTTATGGTTACAAACACATCATTGCAATGTTAATCAAGTAGGCAGATATGAGGAGGCTTGAGATTTCTGTCTCCTTGCCTGGCTTACCAGTCTCTAAAATATAAGAATATAATATTCTGTTTGTTCCTCACCGAGAAAATGAATATTAGCAATTTAAAATGAAGTGTATAGAATCTCAGAGGAATCTACAGTCCAAAAGATTCTTCAAATTCCTAAAAAAATTTATTTCACTCGTATTTTTAGCTTATAATGATCTGTACTTTTGAATATGATGTCAGAAAGGAAGACTTGAGAGTTTGTTGGAAATGAAACCGTTGTTGTCAATTTCCACCTTTTCCCATTTTATTTATATAAATTTATACATATTTATTTCACAAATTATTGTTAAAAAAATATTTATATTACTTTTATGAGTTACTATTTAAAATTTCTCTATATTATTTTTATCAAATTTCCCATATTATTTTTACATGTATTATCAATTATCTATACTCATGATGAATTTTTAAATAGATGTATAACCAATCTTCTATATAGTCACTTATAATTTTATTATATGATGAGGTATTATTTCCATGAAATCCTTACCTATTAATTGATTGTATGTTTGAATCTCAGTAAAAAGATGGTGTTAATTTGAGAGATGATCACCGGACAACAGCAAGTCCCTCAAGCATTCATCATGGACCACAAGTAAATGAAGAGAAAAAGTTCACATGTGAGAAAATCAAGACAAAAATCGAGCACCCACATGCAGGAGGCTGTACACAATACTGATGTCATAATATGCTTATTTATTGCCAAGCAAATTACCTTAACGGCAAAGCCTAATGCATCCAGTAGATTCCCATCTGAACTTACAACAAGTCCATCAATATATAAGTCCCAACATAGCTTTCCTTCCACAAGTATTAGAGAAGAGACATCAAGTCCAGATCCTGTATTATAAAATAAAAGAAAAATTAAAGCATAGGCTTCTGCAATCCTTACATCAGATTGAAACAATATCTACACTGAGATAGCTAATAGGAAGTAAAATAGGCCTTATTTTGGTATGAAAATACAATTTGAAAATAGGAAGATCAAGGAATTATTGTTCTTATCTATCTTGTTTCTCTTTAATTCTATTTATAAGATAATAAAAAGAAGAAAAACATTGGATTGCAAGTTTCTTGCAGCCACATTCCACTTTTCCCAAAACAAAAAAAGCAAAAAACTGTAATCTATGAAATTTAGGGAAAATAAAATTACCAGGAAATTACCTCCAAGCAAGCATCTATGTAGAGCAAGTGAGAGCTCTGAGGACAACTCCTCCCCTCCTTTTCCCTAGGAAGTTTGTAAGATGGAAGCACGTCAGATATAAATGGAGCATGCTGTTGGGATTTTTATCTTATGATATATGATGAAGCTAAACTTGATATGAGAGGTTTCTTCACTGAAAATCTGGGTCCTATTCAGCAAATCAATATAACGTCATTCCAAAAAGTATAATATGATTAATTAAGTAATGCCTGTGCTTTGTAGCATGCATCTAAAAAATAACAGGCCAAAAATGATACACAGAATCTCTTTTGAAATGGAAATCATAATATACACACTAGTATCATGTAATCCAAAACGATCAGTTAACAAACTCACAAACCTCAAAAGCAGGACCAGCAGTCGAACTGCATTCAAGGTATATAATAGCTTTTCCTTGGCCAGGATGAAGATGGCTTGGTTTCCCAAGCTCAGCCTGTATGAAGTACACCAAGGTAACAGATAATACACAACATGACGAATATATTACCATGGCGATAAAACAAATTTTCAAATGCATAACGAAAAACGCTATTTCTGCAACTGATTTGAATGGCATGAGCAGCTTTTTAAAAAAGGAATGAACGACGTAATCGGCATACTCTCGACCAGAAGGGTTACATGTATACCTTTATGCTGACGATAACATCGGTAAACCCCAACCGAACTCTGGCCGAGCCAGTCGCCTACCACAAAAACACAATCTTTTGAATCTCGAAATATGTAGAAAAAAGATATCAAACCTCTGGGCGGAACATCGAACCTAACCTGTGGAATAACTCCGGTCTCAATGGAAATGGGCCGGAAGTGAAGCCTCTGGCGGCCGTCGGAGCGAAGGTCCTGCTCAATCCCGCCCCTGATAAAATGCTTCTCCCCAGCCGAGAGGCCGACCATGTCAACTCACAGTCGATGACCGAACACCTTTGCGTCCACAACGTGAACCTCTTCCACCCGAACCGAATGCCGTGGAGTCAAGCAGCAGTATCAGAGAAGTCAGGGGGGTTAGGAAGAGAACTTGCAATAGCAGATGCTACGTTGGAGGAGGCTCTACGAATGGTAGGTTTGGTAGTGGTGGGCGGACGGGTGTGGCAGTGGCGGCGACGAAGTGGCGGTAAAATGGGGAGAACCTGAGTTGAACCAGGGGCGACCACGACGACAATCCCGAACTAGGGATTCGAAAGTACGCACACGACGGATTAGAATGTATTAATTAATAATTTCAAAAGGCGAAAAAAAATTATTATAAATCTTGACGATAAATGATTGGGATTTAAGTTTAATTGCATGTACTTTATATTTTTAATTAAATTTAACTGTAAGTGCTGTAAACACTTACAGTAAAAACAATCTCTTTGAAAAATTCTATTTTACATATGCTTTATCTCATAAACAATAATTACTAATTAGCTTTAACAAAGTTTATTTAGAGTATTTACCTGCATATCTCTTGATGAGTCCTATTACAGTCAATTAATTACCTTTCACTTTTGGTCAAGCTTCAATTTATTACTTTCGACTTCAAAACATTACAATCAGCTGTCTCTCCTGGCTTAAAATATGGATTGAGTAGATTCAAGATTGATTACGTTTGTTGCAAAAATTTTCACTTGTGTTTATCGTATCGTGTGATGGTATATAGTGAATTAATTAAATAATTATAAAATATATAGTAAATTATAAAATAAAAATTTATATAATAATAATAATATAATCATTTGTTAGAAAGTGAAAAACCTTTTTACCAAACGAGCCTTGAGTGATTGGGAAATTAGCTGAGCATAAGAGTTCTTGATTTACCGTGAAAGAGTCTTATCTCACAGTCAAAAGATTTACATTTATCTTCAACTCGGTAAAAGAAAAATTATCACCATTTGAATTTCAAATTACAACAAATATAGGAGTTTAAATTGAAGATCAATTCTTAGGCTGAATTAGGTCAGAGTATGGTAATTATTGGATGAGTTCAAAGTCTACTTTAAATGTTCTATTGATCATTAAAATAATCACAATCAAACTATACATACACTCAATAATCTTCTTATTTTTCGATGATGATGGAACATTTAACTCAAGTTTCCCCTTGAAAAAGTGTATCAAAATTTTAAACTTAAAGTTTATCATAAATCTCCCATCATGAATTTTATAGTTGAAATTTATTCTCAATATCTCTCGTTGTTTTGTGTCTTCCATTCTCCTTTAATCATCTATTCAATTTCGTCTCACCCCCTTTTCATCAATTCGACTTTATTTATCATCTCTTCCCTTCTTTGTTATAATAAAAAAGACAATCTTCTCATTCAAGTATGGTGATAATGGTGCAGAAATATCTTAGTGCAAACACAGACAACAATGCATAATCACCAATATGACCCCATATGGTGCAAATGTCAAAATACTCATCAAGGTAATCTTCAAATATAAAAGCATACTGATCGTGGTACACACATCATCCAAGCATAATTATCTTTCACACCATGGTTGAATTAGAGGTTCATAAAATAAACACGTAGCCGATAGCTAAAACAAAATAGAAAGTAATACAAATGATTGGAAAATACCTATAATTCGAAACAACGCCGAGAAGTTTGATAGCTGCGCAAGCTTTCATCTTGTTCTTTCTATAACAAGTTTGACAAAACAGAAAAAATACAAATGGTAAACTCATGATGCTGAAATAAACAAGCCTTACAAAGTATTTTGGGTGTCATATTCTCAGAGTTTGACTTCCACATCAACACCAGCAGGGAGATCTAGCTGCATCAACGAGTCTATCGTTTGTGCAGTGGGGTATAAGATGTCAATCAAGCGCTGGTGCGTCCGGATCTCGAAGTGAAATCGGGCATCCTTATGGACATGAGGAGACTTGAGAACACAGTAGACACGCTTCTTGGTTGGGAGGGGCACAGGGCCTATGGTCTTAGCATTGGTGTTCCGTGCAGCATCCATAATTTGCTTGCATGAGTCTTCAATCAGAGGCACCCAGTAGGACCTCAGCTTGATTCGTATCTTCTGCTTGGGTGCCATCTAAAAAACTCGAAGAAGAGATTCAATAAGTTTCATTAAACCTCAACTTGAATAATTTCTTGTCTATTTAAGGGTCCATTTATGCAAAAATGGTTTTAAATCTTTTGTGTAAGTTATGCCTTCTTACATCAATCCATTTGCAATATAAATCAAATCGAAATTGACACGTAATAGCTATGTTTGCATTGAATTTTGTATCTCTTATTTGAAACTTGAGAATTTATTATCTATTTTTAAGTTCATAATAAAGAAATATGTATGATGAAAGTAATGACTTTTTAAAACTAAAACTCATAAATTGTAAATTCATTGAGTTAATTATATTCTTCTTTAATTTTGCAATCTTATATTATTTAATAATTAATTTATATTCAACGCAAATCAATAATATGAAATTATTCCAGTGCAATATGCATGCGTATTTCACAAGTATTTGGTATCATATGTTGCACCTCATTATGTTGGACCTTATTCAATATGCAGTATCAAATAGTGGTACGAGAGATAGCAGCGGGGTGATGATCAATTACAAATAAATTGACTTTTGGTTAGTTGGACAAACGATAAGTATTGACAGAGTTTAATCTTGTAGATACAAGCGAAAAATATAAATGCCTGACCCCACAATAAAAAAATGCAGCATACTTTTGGAGTCTGAATTCAGTTAAAACGGTGCATAATAAGGATGTGTAAAGAGGAGTTCAAGATAAATAAGAAAGAAACAGGATCATGATCCATGGAAATTCATCATGATAGGAATGATCCAACCAATTCCAAAATCCAAGTAATGCATGGTGGACAGTGAAACCTTTGGCAATTTCAACTTTTTTTAAGACACAAATGTAATTATACTAAATCTAGCTGTACATAAAACAGGACTAGCTCTAACTCTTCTAATATAAAAAGTTTCTCTTCACTTAAACATGCAGATATCACATATGTAACACCTCAAAATATTCACTTTCTTTATAGACAATAGATGGAGCAATAATGTAGGGAGAAATACATATGGCACACAATTTCATCATTAGGTGCCACTTCTGTAGCTGAAGCAGATCAACGAACTTCCAATCAGTGATTATCTTTATTTAAGCCCTAGGAATCCTAGACAACCTGCTAATCTGTTTTTTGCCTCTAAGGATCTGTTGGAAGAAAATAAAAATTTGATGTTAGGTTTAATTCACACATTAATAAAGGTTTTTACAGTTAAATAGGAGTCGTTATGTGTGACAAAGGAGTAAATAGCCTCACATTACTATTAGTGTGTTATACCCCATCATGTAGCACATATTTATAGAAACATATGAAGTTGATTCCCATGAGCAAGGCAACTGTCTAACCTAATTCTCCTCTCAACATGGTATCATCAAAGCACAAGTCACATACCCTAAAAATGCACCCCCACCCCACTTTTTTCTGCCATCACCTGCTCCTTTGTTGGTAGGGGATCTCTCCTCACATGTCATCGCTCAATCCTCCGACATCATCATCTACTCTAGTCATCTATACCACTGTCTGTCAACTGACCTTGCTCTTGCCAACCCCAAACCCCAGCAGCAT
Organism: Amphibolis antarctica; assembly: GCA_024699675.1. NCBI lineage: Eukaryota > Viridiplantae > Streptophyta > Magnoliopsida > Alismatales > Cymodoceaceae > Amphibolis > Amphibolis antarctica. The sequence continues at coordinate 23,333 of JAMKPZ010015418.1, read as the reverse complement.
CTGCAACTCTTGCTGCAATGTGGAATGCTCCTTATGACTACATCCTTTAACCTCTAATCAATGGGCCCATGGCTGCTCATTTTTTCTATTATTGTCTCTATTGTTTGTTCTGATTTGATGAAAAGTAGACCCTTCTGCTTGCATGGCCATGCAACCTCAGCAATATGACTATCAACCTAGATGGAAAAAACTATCTTTTATGGACCAAATCCATTCCAGTCTTCCTTGGTACAAAGAAAAATCAAGCGTAGCACCCAAGATCTACCAAAAATCAAACACTCTAGGGTGTGCTGATACTCTCCCCTACCAAGAAGATATGGGATATTCTAAAGGCTACTTATGGATATGAGAAAATTATCTCCCATATCATTGAACTTTAGGGGCAGTTCTTTGCCTTGTAGAAAAGCATCAAAACCATTCGAGAGTTGCACACCCTATTCATGTTTTATTGGATGAGCTAGAGATATATAAGTCACTTATACTTAATGTTATGGTTTTATGAGAGTATCAAGAGAAACTTGTAGTTGTCTAGCCTTACAGGAATGGAGACAAATACTCAGTGGTGATTTCATCCCATTGCTGACAACTACCTTCTTTCCCTAATATGTCTCAACAAAATTGTGTAGTTGAATGCAAACATCAACATTTGTTAGATGTTACCAGGATTCACATGGTGCGGATGGAGGTACGTTGGAAATTGTGGCTGGATACAGTCCTCAACACATGTCATCTCATCAACTCCATGCCTTTGTTCTTGGGTATATTCTCCATTGTATCCTGTTTCCACATAAATCACTATTCTTCTTGCCTTTAAAAGCTCTTGGATGTGTTTTCAGGATACCCTAACCTGGACAAACTTTTCACATTGCTCTATTCAGTGCTCGTGTGTTGGTTACTATCGTACTTATTAAGATTATTGTTGTTTTGATCTAACCTACAAAAAAATACTATATCTGCAGATGTAATGTTCTTTGATAATGTTCCTTTTTTTCTACATTTACTACATGTGGTACCGTACGTCAAAAACTTATCACCTATCAGGGGTTACCTACTTATCACCGACCATCCTTCATTGAGAACACTATCATCTTGATCCATTGCATTCCATTGAACACATCATCACTTCACACTACCCTACCCCCCTTCACGTCATAAACTATCATTGATAGTCCACTTCAATCTAGAAACCTCCAAACCCCCATGGAACACAGATGAACAGTCATTTGTTGTGAAGGAAGGCTCAGGTGTCAAGAGACTTGAAGTTGATAGTTATGAACCCACCACTGATCATATTGGTTCAACCATCCAGCTTGATAAAACCTACTGTTTGAACTGTAAAAATAGTTCAACAATGGGCTAGTAGCCTGGAAATACCACTGGTTTACCATTGCACCATTCTGACTAGCCAAGCCAACTTGATTTTTCAAACATTGGGCTCAACCATGATTTTAGATTGAATGAATCAGGAATAGATGGTAATTACACTCATGGTTGGCTAGTGAACACACTTGTGTTTGAAGGATAACAATGGGTACTCTTCAAGTTAGCTATTTTGAATTTGGTTATGCTTGAAAAGTAATTAAATGATGAAGTAATTTGATGAATGTTGTTGATAGCATGCATATTATACATTTATTTATATTGTTTAGGATATCCAACTTTTTTATGTTAAACTCACATTCTTTTAAAGATGGCCAAAAACCCAATCCATGGGACGGCCATTTATGTTTTTCAAAGAATTAAAACATTATTTGTAACAAATCAATACGTAAAAATCTTTCATTGTACCTAGAGACCAAAAGATTCCCGCAGTGTTTTTCAACAAGATCGAATGCAGCAACCAGGGGAAAAGCTTTCCTATATAACAACCAGCAATAATCCACCAAAGACATTACATAAAAAACCTTCCTGCAATCCGCCAAGGTCTAGCTCCCAAAATATCATTTCTTCTAAATTCCACTATTTCCCCTAAATCCTCATTTCTTTATCACGAAATGACAAATCAATCTATAAACATTTTCTCAGAAACTCAGGAAGCAAGAAATCGGGCAAAAACCAAGAAAAAGTGGATCAGACACATCACGAGAGAATGGGAAAAAAGGAAAAATGTACCTTATCAACATCCGCGCCAGCCGCAACAGGAGACGGTCCGGAATCCTCCAATCCCTCGGTCTTGAACGCCGAATTCCACAAAACCCATCATCACCCCAAACACGAAAAGCCAGGTGAACATGCAAAGAGAAAGGCTTCTAAAACTGACGGGCTCACCTCGGACACTAGCGTTCCAGGAGAGTCGAGCACCTCCGGGGCAGCTCGAACCTTCCGGTGAGAGCTGGGAGCGCGAGTAGCAAAAACGAAGGCGGTTTTGGCGGGATTCCGGAGTGAGAAGGAGATGGAAGAAGGTCTTGCTGTGGATGGAGCAGGGGAGTTGCAGAGTGGAGAGAGGTGGAGAGCAGAGGAAGCCGACGCGGCGGCCATGGCTGCTTCTCGTCGTCCCTCCGCCTCCGGAGGAGAACAACGTCACTTTATCCACCGGTAGACGAGGGAGGCCATTTATCCTGAACAAAGAAGTTTTTTATTATAGATATATTTTTTATTATTTATAAATGTTAAATTAATATATTTAAATTATAAAATAAATATTTATAATATTTATAATTATGATTTCAGCTTAACTAAAATTTTAGTAAACCCAACACAAATTTTTATATATAATTTTTTATCTTATAATTTATCATAAAATTTAATTTAATTTAATAATAAAACTTAATTTTTAAATTTTTATAATATTTATACGTATGTTATTATACATTTTTATTTTCTATTTTATATAATAATAATCTATTAAATAATTTTAACATTTTATACTAAAAATTATATCAAAATAAATCCTTCAATTACTTCTTCTTACTTTCAAGTTTCAAGTTACAAAAATACTCTATAACATTTATATTTTTAAATTTTTTTTTTCCTTTTTTTAATCTCCAAATCGTTATATCAAGATCACTTTTTCCGTTAAGTTTCCGAACGATCAATGGATAAGGAAGGCGACGACAGCCGTCGAAATGAAGAGGCCGGAAGCCGCAGTAGCAACCGCAGGCTTCGGGCGCATGTTTTCTCTTCCTTCGCCGACCTGAAAAGAGGAGAAGAAACCCTCGAGACTCACCGATGACGCTTTCCGCCGCCGCTCTCATCGGCAGCTTGAAGCCCCACCTCCCCTCTCTCTCGAGGCAGCAGCGCGCCCTCCGATTCCGCTCCCTCCCGATCCAGGCGTCTTCCTTGCCGGCACCGAATCCGCCGCCATCGCCGTCGTTGCCAAAACCTTCTTCCGTCACCCCAGCGGCGGCGGCGACGACGAGATCAAAGGACGGCGGGAGATCGAGGGCGCCGCTGTGGATGGCGTCGGGTGCGGCTTCGCTGGGACTCGCACTTCTCCTGCTGGCGATGGACGGGAAGGAGGCGCTTGCCCTGGGTCCTCCCGACGGCGGTCCTCTGGTGGAGGAGTTCTGGGACAACATGAGGAGGTACGCGTTGTACGTTCTCACTGTCAGCACCGGTGTAGTCTCCGCCATCGCCGAGCCCATCCTGGACCTCCTGAGGAACCCCATCGCCGCCGTGCTCATCGTCCTGATCGTGGCGGGCAGCGGTTACCTCCTGTCCCAGGTTCTCAGCTTGATGGTCGGCGTAACAGATTTCGCCTACGATTACGCCAATTGAAGAAGGATGGTCTTTATGCAATCGCCTAATTCGTCAATCGTATTATCAAAAGAAAAAAGGTCTTCTCCATGTTGGTTAATTTCATGCTTCATTCAGTACTTTTGCATTACTGTTGATGTTACGATCGAAATGGAAGATCATTGTGTTCTCCTAGGCGCAGTAATCGATCTGTAAGAACATGGATCCAGCGATAAATATATATATACACATCAGATTGGTGATCATCTGTAGTCTTTTTTTTTTCTTAAATCTATCACAGCGATGTTAACTCTCGGATCTTTCGGCAAAAACAAGGATTAAGGATTAAATTAAATGTTACTTATAGTTCTAATAATCGCAAAGAATTAGAGTTGATATTAGTGAAACAATGGTGAATTGGAAATGGAAATGACAAGTAGATATTTTACTACTTGGAATGTTTACTTGATCAATGTTTTTAATTGTGATCGTCTGTAGTTAAAATTGTTAAAAGTTGATTAGTGTCATACTCCGAATAAGTAATATCTAACACCTTGAAATAAATAAATAAATTTTACAAAATTAACATATTTACCTGTTAAATCAATATATTGTCTCTTGTAGGATTTAAACATCTACTACAAATATTTTCATGTATTAATAATATAAATAAATTTTATATCAAAATTACATACCGCCTACACAATTTAAAACAATTTACCGTTCTTATTCTCAAAGGATAAAGTTTTTTCTCTAAAAATTATCGTCTTTGCATGCATACCATTAATGCTACCGATATAATTTTATTGTTACCATATTAAAAAGAAGGGTCCATATAACGAGCAAATGATTAAAAGAGGCACACCCACAAATGTTATTATCCAATGGACCACACCATATTCCCACAACAAAGCTGATTTGAGGGTAGATGCAACTGAAGTCTTTTCCCATCCAGATGAATTACATATAGTTTTATATATGTTATATATTTCTATGACCAAAACTTTAATCCCCCCCCCCCTAGATGTTAGGTGGCTTGATTTTATCGAGTTGATCTTCCATTCAGATGATACATCACAAAAACAGACCCATGTCCGGGAATCTGCAAAACCACCATCCTCCACAAATTCAGAAATGACTAATATGCTTTGCTCAGCAGACTGCCATAGTTTACCATCCCAAACAGTTAATCACAAACCCAACAAATCCTTTGCCCAGAAAAGATCTACCAAATATACCCAAGTTCCAAGCAAGATTTCAGGGGAAAAAAAAATTGGAGCTGTGAAAAGATGAATTCAACCAAAATAGAACAAGAGTTGCACCTATCAAGGATAAAACAAAAGGAAATCATTTCAAATGGTTTAATTAGAATACCTATAGATGCACTACAGGAAAAGGAGAATTAGTTAATTTATATGAAACTAAGGAAAATAGACAGAAGATGACTAAATTTTTCCTTTTGTTACAGTCAATCAGTAAGTTGACCCTAAGATTGCTTCTTTTCCTTTTACCCTGCTATATGTTTAATCGAAGATCATACCAAGAACAAGGTGATTGGATTAGGTAAATGAATGAATGGGCGTGCCCACTCTATTTTTTGTAACCAAAGCTTCTGATTACTCAAATTTCAGCTGCTATTTCCATTCGAACATGGCACAACAGTATTGGACATGCATGCTTCTCACAGTAGTTTTGCTCAAATTTCAGACATTGATTTCCATAAAAATAAAATTGAACTTCATTGCAGCATTTGTTTATCCTACTGCATGCCAAACAACACCTGCTTGAAAAAAAAAAAACACACACACACACACCTGCTTGCTTTTGCCATTAACAATGATATCAGTACCATTGAACGATTTTGTTGTAACGCTGTGATACTTAACAAATGTTTACGATTCCTTTTATTAACGGTGCTCCTTTTCTTTTCTTGGAATCGTAGAGGTTCTCAGTGGATGGAGCTAGAGCTAGAGCTAGACACATGTTATGCAGCATAAATCTGAATCCTACAGGATTCTCAAATCATTTTTCCTCTTGTCAAGGATCAACCACGAGGATACACAATCGAACTCTACCGTTCCCCTGGTACTCAGTCGATCCATTGGGATCTGAAGCAGAAGAAATGCTGGATCGATCAATGGTGAGATGTTGGTCATCACCTGACAGGCACCTTGACCCAGTTGTTGGCAAATGCAATGGCTAAGATGATGAAGGGTGTGGACATCCCAAAGATGATGATGTAGGGTAATGGTGTCTTCATGGGGTTCTCCCCCTCTCTTTCTCCTGCCGTCTGCCAATACCTGTACGTATATATCATAATCATTCAACATCAATTGGTGGGTCTTACAGATCATTGGAACAGAACCCATGCACGACTCTGAAAATAGGAGACAACACTACTTAACTGTTCTGGCTCCTGCTCTTTGGTGATGAACTTCTTCTCCGGCTGCTTGGCTTTCCCATCTCCCTCACCTGCGCAAATCAATGAGAAAGCAAACAAACAAGGTGGGAAGGACGGAAAGAGCAAGGGTCCTCACCTAGCCTTGCACGAAGCTGTGTGGCCCTTATTGTCCTCTTCCCTGGGGAATGAGAAGGCACACGGAAGAGAGCTGAAGCTTTGGGGAGGAAGGAAGAAGCAAGGATGGGGGAGGGGGAGCACTGAGCTGGATTGGCCATTGAGGTTGGGAGGAGAGCAAGCGGTGGCCCTTCTGCTTGGCTGCTTCGTTCGTCTTATTTAGTTTGGAGATAAGGTTCTCTCTCGGCCATCCCTTGCCCACGTTGTGCAAGATGTCAAAGACGGAGATGACATCTCTCCGAATTTGTTTGTTTATTAATTTTAATTTTAATTTTAATTATTATATAATATTAAAATTAAAATAATTTTATAAATGATATTAAAATTATATAGTAAATTCTAAGATAAAAATTTATATAATAATAATAATATATATAAATTAATGTAAAATTAAATTAAGAAAATAAACAAAACCTCGTGAATGTATCGACGGATACATTTATGATAAGCGTAAAATTAGAAAAAGTGAATTTTTTTATAAAAAAAGATATATAATTTATAATAATAATAATTTTTATTATAAAATATTAAAATTATTTGATTAATATATTATATATTACAATATTGTTGATTAAACAAATGACTTTACAGTAGAGATGTCAATCGGGTCGTGTTGGGTAGATCCGACATAGCCTAGCACGACCCAACACGGTTTGACCGTATCAGTCAACGACACGACACAAATAAAAGTTCGTATCGTGGGTCATGCTTAGGTCGGCCCTCAGCCAATTTGTGTCAGCCCAACACGATACGACCTGGCACATGTGCACGACCTAGGGCGAGGGGGGGGGGGCCGGGTAGGGGTGGTCCGACGATGACAGTAGGCAGCAGCGGGGCTAGCAGAGGGAAGAAGGGGCAGTTTGACAGCGGCAGCAAGCAGTGACGTTGGGGACAAGCAGTAGCGGTCCGACAATGGCAGCAAGCAGCGACGTTGGGGGCAGGCAGTGGCAGTCTGATGTCATCGAGTGGGATCATCGAGTCGAGGGCAGGCTAGGGTTTGGCTGGGAAGAAGAGGGGAAGAAGAGGAGAAGAAGAGGAGAAGAAAAGGAGAAGAAGAGAAGAAGAAGAGGAGAAGAAGAGGGGAAGAAGAGAAGAAGAAGAGGAGAAGAAGAGGGGAAGAAGAGAAGAAGAAGAGGAGAAGAAGAGGAGAAGAAGAGAAGAAGAGGAGAAGAAGAGGAGGAGGAGAAGAGTGGAAGAACTGAAGAAAAAGAACAACGGTTGGCCTTCGGTTGCTGTGCCGAACAGTCAAGAGGCAAACAACAGTCAGTGATAGGCAACAATGGGTGGATAGGTGGCACAACGGTCAATGAGCAACAGGCGAGGGGCAACAACGGTCAACGAATGATAGCAACGAGCAGGAGGTAGGGGTGCAATGGGTGGGAGGCAAGGGCACAATAGGCAAGCGGGGTGGGGCGCAATGGGCCAATGGGGTTGCCGATAGGCCATTTTTCTATAAATGGGAGAGTTGGGGTTGATTTTTTTTCACCAACTCCTCCAATCTCAATTCTTCTCATTTCTCAACTCAAAATCTCAACTCCTCTATTCTCAATTTCATTCTCAATTTCTCAAATTTTCTCACTCAATTCACAAATCACAAATAATGGCCCACTATTAAGGTCAAAGTTCTAAAGATTACGAATATCCTCAACAAGACTTTTTTGAAGTTGAAGTGACGTCGTCAATAAAGACTATTAGAGCTTCAACTTCAACTGTGCCGTCAAAGAAGTCTTGGAAGAAAGCTTTCATCTGATCAAAATACACAATAATAATGAAAACAATGGCAGACGACACTTCAAAGGAATGCGTCTTCTACAACCTCTGTAATCATGACTTCTCTTGTAAAACGTCTAGCGATACAAGTCATCTAACTAAACATATTAATACATGTGAAAATAGTAATAAAGATAAAACTATTCAAACTCAACTTTCTTTTACTCTTTATGGTAGTGTTAGCTCATGAACTTATGATTCTCAAAGAACTAGATACTTGCATGCTAAATTTATTTGTCTAAAAAATTTACCAATAAGTTTTGAAAGTAATAAACGTTTTAATGAATATATTAGTAAAGCATATTGTCCACAATATAAACATGTATTTAGAAATATTATTAGGTAAGATATTATGAATTCGTTTAATATGCTCATATTAGAATTTATTAATGTTATGAGTACAATAATGACATGTATAGCATGTACTTCAGATATTTAGTTGGTAGAACTAAAGATGGATACATAGTTATAACTGCACATTATATTGATCAAAATTGGATTTTACAAAAAAAAATAATAGGATTTAGAAAAATTCAACATCCATGTATTACTGAAACAATTTTTGCAAACATTATGAAAATTTTTGATTTATATGGAATTAGAAATAAAATAGGTAATATAACTTTTGATAATGCAACTAATAATACTACAACAATATCAATGTTTAAAAGTAGATTAAGTTCACCAAATGATTTTAAATTATTTCACCGATGATGTATATATCACATAATTAATATTATTGTACAAGCAGGTATAAAAGAAATTGAAATTTATATTGAAAATATTAGGGATGCTGTAAGTTTTATAACTAGTTCAGGAAAGTAGCAACAACAATTTAATGAAATATGTGATTCTTTTGAAATGTCACATAAAAAATTCTCTTTAGATGTTCAACATAAGTGGAATTTATTATATTTAATGTTAAAAAATATATTACCATATGAAATTTCAATAATGTCTATGTATAATCGTCATTATTCTGACAATTATCGAAAACAATTAACTAGTGATGATTTTAAAATTGTAAAATATTTTGTTGAATTTTTAAAACATTTTTATGATGTAACTCTTAAATTATCAGAAATTTATTATTTTTCATCTGTCTATGTGTTGCATCATTTATATGATATTTCACGAATTTTAAATAAATAAGAAGATTATCCATTTTTCTAACTAATAGTAAATAGGATGAAACAAAAAATTTAAAACTATTGGAATGACATCCACAATTATATATTTTAAGTGCATACTTAGATCTTAGGTGTAAAATAAGATATGCTAGTAAATTAATTAGGAGAATACAAATGGGTTTAAGTGTAGATTTAGGATTGAATATTAATACAATAGAAGAATAATTAAATAAAATGTTTGATTTATATGTATAAAGATATAGATTAAAAATAGAATCTTCTCCTCCACTAATATCTACAATACCAAAATCAAATGTTGGACAATCTTTAGATTCTTGGACATTTTTACAAGATCCAAGATTTGATGAAGATATTCAAACATTATCATTATCATACAATTATAATCTTATAGTATCTAGACAAGAATTAATTACTTTTAATTTAACAAATCATCAATCATTATTATTTACCCAACATTTTAACTTAAATACAATTGATGTTTTAGATTGGTGGAAGCAACAATCAATGATTTTTCCAATTTTATCAATAATGGCAAAAGATTTATTAACAATTCCAATGTCTTCAGTAACGTGTGAACATGTTTTCAACATGAGTGACAACATGCTTGATGACTAAAAATGCAAGTTTAAAGAAGATATAATAGAAACTTTAATGTGTGTAAAAGACTGAGAGTTTGCTCAACTCTGTGAATAAGATCAAGTTAAAGAATTCACAAAGCAACTCTCAAATTTGAATATTTCATAATTAAAACATTGTAATTTTTCAATTTGTAATTTTTTTCAAAAATGTAATTTAATTTTGTTGTAAAAAATTTTTAAATGTAATTGTAAATTTGTAATAATGTAAATATAAAATATGTAATTTATTAATAAATAAAAATTTTAATTTAATTATATACTGGTTGTCTTATTTATTAAGTTGTTGAAAATTGAATATTGAATGTCGTTGAATGTTGTTATTTGTTAATTAAATAAATATATTTTTTAAATTTAATTATTTAAATATTAAATAAATATAAATTAATTAAAAAATCATGTAAATTAATATCGTACCATTAACTAACTCAAATAATATTTTTCGTACTAACAAACCATAAACTTTATAAATTATATCGATACAACACAAATAATATTGTAACTATACAAAACTCATGTACACGCTGATCCAGCACAATTGACATCTATACTCTATGGTACGTGAGACGAACGCATTTTTAATTGAAAGTAACGGCTTCCAAGAGTTTTGAGGACGTAAAAGCGGAAACGAATCCTCACTCACGTGAAAATGAGATTTGATAAAATTTTTATTATAAAGTTGTTGGTATATAAAACTTTTATCAAACGAAATATATAAATAGTAATTAAAATAATTTTTTAATATTATACTTAAATAAAAAATAACAAAAATAATCTTACATTTAAATATATATTTTTGATTTTAAAGATTTATTTTTCTAATATTAATTAGTAACAAAAATTAAAAAAATAAAATAAAAATTAAAAACATGAACTCCCACTTCACGTAATTTCAACTCATTTCCAAATCCGAGACTTAGCTTTGAAGCAATCAAATCTTGCTTTGCAGCTGTTACAGAGCTGTAACATCTGAAAGCATCGAATTATGATCTTGCTTTGAAGCAAGCAAATATTACATCTCAGCAATGTTTATGATAATTATAAGTTGGTAGAATTTTTTTGAAAAAAAGATGAAGAGGCAATTGTGGAAAAACACAGGCTACAGTACTAAAGATGGTTCAGGGAAGACTACACGGTTTTGTGGGTACATGATAAGGAAGGGATTCGACAAAACGAGTAAAACACGATTCGGGGAAGGACCCCAAGATACAAAAGCTTCAAACACGAAGCTTCTTTCCAGGATGTGAATCTTCATCGTACCGTCCATCGTCGTGAGCTTCTCCCTTCTCCCCTTTCTTCCTTGCTAGGATCTTGTTGATCTGATGCAGCTCGTTTGTGAGCTTCTGGTCCTTGTTTTGCTTCCTGGTCTTGCGCCCATCCTGCATCTTCACTCCAAACTGGAACGCAGCTTTCGGCATCGCCTCCTTTTGCTCGTTGTACGTCGCCCATTCCTCTTCGGTCTCGAAGTCCCATCGGTGTAGCCGACCCTTTGCCTGAAACAGCATGTCACGTCAAAGCTTTTCATGATGGTTCATTTGAAGCTAAAAATCATTTCTATAAATATAATAATATAAAAAAAAATTAATATAACTTTTTCATTTTTTTCATCATATTAACTTTCAATCACATTAATATTAAAAAATATAATTTCACTTTCTACATACTTTATTTAAATATTAAAATAAATATAGACATTATAAATACAAAATATATGGACGACGCAGGATTTGATTTGATCCCCATCTGTCTCTAATTGAGCATGGTAGTTTTCCCAACACGACTAACCAAAAACATTTAATGAGGTCAATGATTAATAAAATTGTGCATTTGTGCTTCCATGAGGTTTTTTTAATAAGCCAACATGTATTCCATTTCAAAAAAACGTCTTCCAGTAAAATTCACATGTTATACAACCTTTTAGGGGAAATGTACCTGGGAAACATATACTTTGACCAAAATTTACCTCCAAAACATGCATGTATGTGTCATGTTTGGAGGCATATCGCCCCAGGGATCAACAGGTCTACGTAAATCAATAGTAGACAAACTAATTCTATCAAAAAAAAAGATTAAAATATTCTGTTCAAACGATGTTCATAAAAGATTGTAAATGAGCTATCTGCCAATCTTGTTTCCTGACAGCTAATAAATCAACATCACAAGCATACCATGCTAAGTCTCGGGACAGGAACCAAGAGCGACAAAGAGTAACACCACTAATTTTGACTTCGTCCAAAATGAAAATCCTTGATCATTTATAGAAAGTGCCATGCTAAGTTGGTTTTTCCATGCTACCAGAATTGCTTAGGGTGCTCCAATGACATTTACATTCTAGACAACTAAAATATACTCATCTTAACAAACATTACGCGCACCCAAAGTGAATAACATCTGAAACTGTTACTTTCTTAGAAGCAAAAAAATTGTGGGTATGCTAGTACACAAAAATCAAAAGGTCGTTTCAACAGGATATATTCTGCCCATAGCAAACAATTTTATTTTTAAAAAAAAAGAAAAGACATTTGTGCCAAACTAGAAATCAAGGAATCGTACTTAAAAGGACTACTTCACAAGGGTGCAACCAAAGATTTTAAACTCAAAGGAAATAGAGAATAAAGTATAATAAAGTGATAATTTGATAATGTATTCTAACTTCTAAAGGCAACTGAAACATGTTGAAAGCTAAAAAGGTAAAGATTTTTACCCGACCACCCATATCCATCTTGGAAAAGTCATCTTCATCATCACTGTCAACAATTTCACGATGATACTCTTGATAACCAGGATAACATTCCGAGTAACTTTCAGATATGAAATTTGGGTCTTTCTCCCGAGCATCTTTCTCCCTCAACTTTTGCAGCCTCTGGTCATCCCGTTTGAACACTGATCCTAGACCTCTATCCTTCTCTTCTTGAGTCATAAAATGTGGATCTTGTAATACATTTTCCCCAGCCACTGCATTAAACTCTTGAGGATTCTGCTGAAGGTACGGTTCCTGATAAGTAAACTGTTCTGCATACTGATAATTCTGCCAATCTCCAGGGTAACCGGACACTGCAACTTGGGCCTGAACAGCATCATAACCACCCTGTAGAAAAATGATAAAAGCTCATGTCCGCACATTGAAAATCCGTGATTACATAATTGGTAAAAGCAGAATTTTATTTCTATTTAATGGATAAAAATCAAAACCAATCCAAAAGAGGGGATAGAGTAAATACACTACCAGCAATCAGATTTCAGATGATAGTTGGGTAACTTATTTGTCCCGATCTTATTCAAGGAAAACGTTCAATAAGTTGATTTGAACTCTCACTGGTTACTAGAAAATTTCAAGCAAAATGCTACCGCTTAAAAAAGTACAGTACAAGAAAATCCATAAAACTAGAAAATAATCTAAAACAGAATGATAAAAAAAAGGGTAATCTCTTCTACCATGGAAGGTAGCAATGTGAGAACCAAGAATAATGACACTTAAAACTAGAAAACAATCTAAACAGATTAAAAAATATTCAGGATTTATATCTTCTACTGTGGAAGGTAGCAATCTGAGAACCTAATAATGGCAATAATTAATTGAAGGAAACTCACAGCAGGCTGCCAAGCCAGATGAGGCTCCGAAGGTGGAACAGGACCATAAACAGGTTCGTTGACATATGACTGTTTTTCCTTGTTATATGGAGATTGATCCATATCCTCTGAAACTGGGCTGCGGCTGATATCTTTGCTTGGTATGGAATAGTCAATTCCATCCCCGACAAATACGTCATCCTCCACTGCTCTAGCAACAGAAGGTTTCTTCTCTTTTGTATCAACATGACTTCTAAAGGGAGGTGGTGGTGGCAACATTTCTCTTTCTTTTCGATGCTCTGATAATCCATTTTCAGAGTGTATGGGTTTCTCATCTTCATCATAACCATTTCCAGTATTTAGAACTTTGCCTGCATTGATATTTAAGTGAGAGACATGACATATGTAAGATTTAAAGAAAAAGAACAGGATATAACAGAGATTTAGAAAGCAGCAACATACGCAAGTATTTGACAACAAACTTAATAATAAATACTCCAGTTTGGGAAATATGGAACCTTTTACATCTTTCTCCTTCTTCTTTTTTTTAAGAACCTTTCCTGAGGATCCAAGACGAAGATATGACATAATTTTAGCAATGCGCTCAAGCACAGAACCATCAACACTTACAGTAACAGCTTCCTGGAAAAATGCAAGGGTAATGAGTGACACTTAATAGGCATCAATTTGTAGAACTGAAAAAAAAAAAAAAAAAAACTCGATACCTCTGGAACAGGGCAATCTGCTTTACTTCTGTGCAGAGTTGTGGGGATATCATGAGTAAAATAATCTTCCTAAACATAAAAGAAAATTTCAGATAGCATTAGGCCGAAAACAAGCATGGGACCTTCCAAAGTGTAAACAGAATGTATTCTAACTATGGGTTTTTGAAAAAAAAGACAGAACAGTGTGTTCCAAACTAAGGAAAAAGTTGGTAGTTGGGAACATTAAACAGTTATAAAAACATGCACAGAGGCAATAAATTTCTTATCATAACTTACTACTAATCAATATAAGGTTCCTCATAAACGTTCATTTATAATGGAAAATGAACCAATTGAACTTATGCAGTAAATGAACCTTTTCATTTTTCGAGCTGAAGCATATCCATCAAATGTACTTATACCTATGAAACTAAGTTACTGCTCAATGACACCTTCAGTGATCCCACTTTGATAAAGGTTCGCCTTTTTCTTAGGAAGGTCATGTAAGGAAAATTTCCAAGAACTATATAATAAGCACTTATGTTATGCTAATTTTTTACATTCAGATTCTTCTCAAGAACCCTCAATAAAATAACTCATAGAAATGTATTTAACTTTATAATTTGATAATAGAAAAGAAGCTTGCTAAAGTTTCTTTCCCTTGATGATGACTAATAAACCTAGGGTTACTATAGTGTGCCTAAGTGGCACCAAAGCACTACCTAGGTGTGCCAAGGCATCATTTGACCACACCTTACAGCCTCACCCAGATCTTTTGTAGGATTGAATAACCATCCAACTTATATTATAGTATTTGGAAGTTATTTCCAAGTTCCATAACCCTCATCTAGCTTTCACTCCATCTTCTACCTTCCCTTCCCTTCAGCAACCACTCTGGTAGCTCCTCTTTCCAGTGAGCATCTCTGACATCTCTCAAATGAGCCACAAGGACGTCCCTAGAAATAGAAGGCCCTAGCACTGTGTCTTGGCACGGTAATAACCTTACAACAGACTTAGAAATGGACTTAGATAAAACACAAACTGTAGGGGCAATACAATGGATAAATTCAGGTATTAGGCTATACTCCACCAGGAAAAGAATCCAGAAGCATTCCCGATGACAATCTGCTAGTCAAAGTATGGTTATACCCACACAACTTGACAGAGTACCCTTTTCATCATCATAGACATTAATTTGTTCTATCTCAAATCAAGACGCTGAAGCTAATTAACTACTTTCAATGTTCACAGTGCATTCTTAGACTATACAACAAGGTAACAAACAACACCTTAATCCCCATTATGTGGGTCAAAAATATCAATCCTTTGTCTCCATTATCCTTAAAACCTATGGCATTTTGAATTAGATACCTAAGGCTAACAAGTTTTCTTAGTCATATTGCTTTTATTCAGGTACACACACCTGTGATACATTGCAATAATATAAATGGTTAAAATATAGTCCCAAATGATTCAATTAGAAAAATGCAGAATTCTTACCATGTTATAGATGAATGCCATTCTACCAGGTAGAAACATTTCGTTTGCCTTAGTAGTACTTTGAGGCTTCACAATCCACTGGTAAACAGACTAGAGGAAGAGAACATATTTGATGCAGCAAAATATTAGACTTTGTAGAAACAAGCTACATATTGTTCCCACCTAAAAGTAAGTCAAATTAAAGATATGACTATCAGAAGTTAAGTTCATGCACCTTAGCAGTTGCAGTACGGAAAGATACAGGTTGATCTTCCTTTGATGATCTGTTCAAATAATAGTCACGTTAAAGAATTAAGCTGCAAACTTCAGAAATTCTAGAGCAAAACAATAAACTGAAAAAATAAATGACGGCCTACAAATTAATGAAAGTAAAAATTATTTATATATAAAGATGTTTCTTTAACAATAAGAAAAAATTCATTTTTTAAGGTAAGGTGGATTGTTATCAACGTTAAGTTTCCATCAGAAAACAAGGATGCATTGCTTGCCATATATAGACTGTTAGAATAGGTGGGAGTATGTGACTGGTGACACTCACCAGTCGCATAGAAATAATAGAAAACATTGGTGTTGTGTTTTTAGAAAGTACAAGAAATTGTAGAAAATAATAAGTTTCACCATTTTTCGTATTTTTCAAAGGCACAACCCCCCCCCCCCCTTTGTAATTAAATTAGGTGTCATGATGCCTAAAATGTTAAAAATCTGTTAATCTATATGGCTTAATGCACACAAAATTAATTCGTATAACAGTAGAAAAAGTGAAAAGTATTACCTAGAATTTCCATCCTCACCTTCAGCCTCTGGTTTCTTGTCAATTTCGCTCCTTACTTTGTGCAGCAAAGCATAATCTAAACCCTTGACCAAGTGTGTATGTTCCACGTCCCCTGCAGACCATCTTGTTAGAACAAAATTTTTTTTGAAGAATATAGTGTCTATAAGCCATTCAACAGAATCTCTTTGAGACCAACAAGGTTTGCAACCAAGAGAAAAATATTCATTATTCATTCACACAATAGACAAAAATGACATGAAAAATTTCCAAAAACTACATATAATGGGATATATATAAATTGATGGACACAAAAATATCAAATGTTTAAAAATTTTAGCTTATGCAGGAGAGTACATAAGAATAGAACTACAGAGCTTTGTAATTTATTGCTATTCTAAAATATAACACAAATCAAAGTTTGCATTCAAATTGTAAGTTTGGATTGAAAATATAAAGAAATTAAAATATCTTTTAAAATAGATTAAGAATCTGCAAAAAGTAAAAGAACCACAATCCTGTCCAGCTTATATTACTGTGACATGGGATCATAAATTATCATTTGAGATGGGAGAACAGATTCCAAATCAGTTATCCCAGAACACATTATCAAAAAAATTGAAAAGAAACAAGAAATGTTTTAGGTGAAAATGACTGGCCTACCTCCAAGATATTTGCTATTTTCAATGGATATCTTGTGTGCATCAGCTATCCTGTGAAACAATGCAATTATGATTGAAGTGCATCTGAAAAAAAATTACTTGTGTATAACAATAAAATAAAGTTTCAATACCTTAAGTCAACAGTTCCAGGAGGAGCTACAGCATGGAATGATCCTAACTCAGTTGGCTCATAATCAGGGTTTTGATCTTCTCTACGTTCTTTAGCACGGTCTCTATACTTGGGGACTTCAGGTTCATCACGTTTCTCCTCCCTGTTAAATTTGACAAGTGAAAAATAGTTATCAAACCACCAACATCAACAGTTGTGTACAATCTGTCGTATATCAACTGTAAAGAGCATACAACTGTGGAGGGGCTCTTGGGGAGGTGGGTAAAGTCATTGATTCATTAAGGCATAATACTTATTAAGATACCAATGTGCCCAAGCAGTAAGCTTGATTACCTAACTTCCTAGCACCAATTAAAAAAAAAAAAAAAAATTTGGTATTAAAATTACTTATATTATACCTTGGGACCTTTATATATCCATTTTTAACTAACAACTAAATAAAATTGAAACATATACCAAGTAGCATCTTAATATCAAAATGGACATGAATTAATAATATAGAACCTAAAAAAGCTAAAGTAATCAGATTTAATTTTAATACATCTAGAATGAACGATAAAAATAAAAGAATAATTTTTTTGAGCAATCACAAAGGAAATACATTTATAACAAGAAAATAGAAGGCCTGCACAAGCTATAGGAAAACTAAAACAAAATAAAAAAGAACAAATAGGGCGTGTGGATACATAAGCTCCTACTATTATAGCAACAAAAGTTAATTCTATGACAGCTCTTCAAAGGAACTTGAATAGTAGCAGTTCTTTAAAGGAACTTCTAAGGTAACAGCTCTTACAGTATCGTAAGTACAATGTCAAGAGCAGCCATTCAACAGCCCTTAAAAAACACTTTTTAGGAATAATAACGCTCAAAAGCTACTACTCCAAAGAGTTGGGGCTCAACTTGTGTTTATTTATAGGAATTACTCGAACAACATGCAAGAGCTGGAGCTGAATTTAAGAGCTGCTGACAAATGTAGCCAAAGATTTCCAGGAAAGAAACTAAGCAATAAGTGAAACAAAGAGAGGAGAAAGAGAAAGGGAATAAGAGAAGAAACAATGTAACATCCAATCATCCTCAGTGAGGCTAAATGCTGCAGCCAAGCCAACACGGCCCCATCTGATATAGATGCAACCATTTTCTAACTCATTATCTATTCAATCACACATTGCAAAACTACGGAGGAAATTTAGCTATCCTTGTTAGAAGATTCTTTTTTAGGTGTTAGAAGCATTGGAAAACTACAACTTGTCAACCCTCTGTAGTTTTCCAGTATATATTTTCCATTCCCCATGCTATATTTTTAGCTATCATTGTTAGAAGTTAACACCCGTCAAGCAAAAAACTACAACTTGGTAGGGATCTAGCTGAGTCACATGCAAAACCAATAACTCCACTATCTACCACCATAAATCAAGATGTGCTACAACAATGACATTGAGAACATCCCAACATTAGTCCACCTCAAAACATGGTATAAGGTCTTGGCAATGACAGAGGTAAGCTGTAACAATAGAGAGCAGAAAGGAGTCTAACACTGTTCCAAGAAGGGAATGTCAAACCATTCACCTTCGTTCGTCCAAAGTTCCTTACCCTTATGAACAAACTTTGGTTGGGGTGTAGTTAACCAAAATGAAAGTGGGAAGGATGCCAATGCTTTTTTTTCAACACACCTCTGTGTGCTCGGGCTATCCGATAGGCTAAGAGAAAAAAACATGTTTGCCTTTCTATGAAATCCCAAACCTGATAGGCTAGTTAACAATGTCAAACCCACCAACTGAACCTAAAAACTACAGAACTAGCCCATAGTAATCCTAATCTTCAAATTTAACCCATGTTGCTCAAAAAAATGATGATTAAATGAAAACCAAGGAAACAATTCAATTTAAGCATTTTATGCCAAATTATTAGGTCGCAAGTCCATATCACCTTGGAAGAATACCATGAAAATTCTTTTCGTGGGTCAAATACTGAATATGAATTATCTGCTGATTTGCCAACATATAAATATGATGATCATAAGCTATGATACCATCCTCATAACCATTAGCAAGTGGTATTTGCATTTCTAAGTACGAATCTTAGACACAACTAAAAACCATTAAAAAACACCGTACAGCAATAACATGCATGAAAAAAGCCTTAACGGATATAAATTATACACAACGTTCGCATAAGCCTACGCACAGACTACGAGAACATAAATCACGAGACTAGCTTCCTATGCTTTCTATTCTCCGATTCACCCTTTTATACCAACAAATAACGATATATCCATGGAAGATACAAAAAACGACAAAGAAAAAGATGAGCAAGAGCAAAGCCACCGTGACATACTTCCGGCGAATCATCCTCTCCTTGTAGTTGTTCTTTTTCATCGTCACCATCTTGCAGTACCAGTACGTATATAAACAAAACGAAACCCTGCCAATTCAGAAATCAATCGCACAATTCCATAACATCGAGGGAAAAAACGGAGGCAAAACAAAAGAATAACACAATCAGAACAGTCCTACGTACGGCACCTTAGAAAGAAAAACGGAAAAAGGAATCTAGATGACCGTTGCTGCACGAGGAAGACGCGGCTGCCGACGGAGGACGTGTTCCCCTGCAGCGGGACTTCGAGGACGACGCAGGAACTGCTGCTTGACGAACGCTGTAGTGCGGGAGGGCGGGAGAACGCGGCGGACGGACGAGCGAGGGTTTCCGGACAAATACGGGGAGGGACGCGCAGCGCAAGGACCGAGGTTTTCCGTTCGACGGAGGATGAATCAACTGGCTGCAATCTCTATTCGCGCGCCTCCGGAGAATTCAGCAGAGCGGAGGAGGGAGGGAGAAAAGGGATTTGTCGTGGCGTTCATCTACCGTGAGAACGGTGCGAAAATTTTACATAAATAACAGTTGAAAAAAGGGTCTTAACACCTGTAGAAAATATCATATATTTTTTATTTATACAGACAGTAAAATTTCTGAAAGTGAAAAAAAAAAAAATATGAAAGTGATATTTTAGGTTTATTTATACATTTCGAAAATCTAAGAAATAAAAGAAAAAATAAAAAATAAAAGAAAATTTACGAAATAAAAAATAATAAAGATTATTTATGTATATTATAAAAATATAAAAAAAATTAATTTTTTTTATATTTTAACATTTCAAATATAATTTTACATTTTCTATATAATCCTAAGTATAATAATGATCAAAAGAGATAAAATAAGACATATGCAGAAAAATATATTATAATGAAATTTTTGTTAACTATGAGAATTTTTTCAATCCAATAGATTAAAAATAATAGAAAAAATTTATATTTACGGTGATAAAAAATTTTAAATTTTTTAAAATACATAAATAAAGAAAATCTAAAAAATAATTTCAAAATTTTTCTTTTCTAACATATTTGACGCACACAAACTCTTCTTATTTTTTAATAAATATACCTTGTATCATCTATCTATGAATTTATAAAAAAATTAAACATATTTCGATGAGAATATTACTCTCCTTCCTAAGAGTTTTGCGAAAAGAAGATTTAACCTCATGCAATGTATTTTTTTTGAAATAAATTTTAGATATATTTTACGTAGATTCTACACGTGAGCCTAACTTTTAAATTTATTTTTATTGTAAGTGTTATAAATAATTACGGGAAAATAATCTCTTATAAAGATAAAAGTACGAATGTTAATCATAAATGATAAATTTATTAAAAAATTTGATTTATTTTTTTTACTTACGATAAAAATAATATATTTTGTAAATGCAAAAAGTAGTCACCTGTCATCTTTTACATATGTCAATCCAAGATCTGTTCTGTTGTAACAACGATGAGGATGGGGTTTCAAAGGATGGTCCGTACTCCATGATTGCAGTCCAACACGAACCCATTAAAAGGTGGGCCTCGAGTTGACCCAGCCCATCAGGATTGAAGAGGAGAGTCCGGCCTATCACGCCCAGATCGAATTCTAAAGGCCCGTATCTTGGGAAGCGGGTCGGGTAGGGCTTGTGTGCCCGCGCACGAACGAGTCGGTCGTCCGTAGAGTCCGACCCGCGACGCAACCGTACTGCCGCAAGAACAGGCCGATCCGTCGTTATCCGGAACAAACCGCTCACTAACCGATCTGTTACCATCCTGATCCTCCCTGCTTCTTTAGTTATTAGGTGATTTTCGTGGCGCGGAGTGTTGTTGTGCCCTTCTTGATCGGACACGTGTGGCAAGAATGCGGCGGCCGGAGCATTATGATCATCCGGAAAGGCACGACCACGGCGGTGGCCGCAATGCGCCGCCGGGGAGTGGTGAGTCGGGAACTACGCCGCGAGATCAGGACCGGTTCCTCCCGGTGGCCAACGTGAGCAGGCTCATTAGGAGAGCAATTCCAACCAACGCCAAGGTTACCAAGGACACCAAGGAGACGGTCCAGGAGAGCGTATCGGAGTTCGTGAGTTTCATCACCGGCGAGGCAGCGGAGAAGTGCATGCGCGAGAAGCGCAAGACCATCACAGGTGACGACGTCATCGCGGCCATGGACACCCTCGGCTTCGAGGATTTCGTTAATCCCCTCAAGGTAACCCACCACCGCGAGCCTACGTACGTACGTCAAGGTTCCAATTAATTAAGTCGCAAAGCCACCGCGCGTGCTGATCGGTAACCTTCTCCATCCGGCAGATGTACCTTCAGAGGTTCCGGGTGACGGAGGCAGAAAGGATCTGCGCCTCCTCCTCCCAGTCCCACCAGAAAGATGCCGACATTGGTGGAGCCACGCAAGTGGAAACCACCGGTGCCGCTCCGCCATGCGACGGTGGCGCCGCCGTACATTACGGGCAGCAGAGGTATGACGTGTCTCATGGTTCCCACCTGGGCATGGGAGGGAGCGGTGGCGGAGCACAGTACATGGGCATGGGAGGGAGCGATGCCGGAGCATACGACGCAAGCACCAGCATGGGAGGGGGCGGTGCTGGAGCACACCACATGGGCATCGGAGAGGGTGGTGCTGGAGCACAATACATGAGCACGGGACCGGGTGCTGTCGGAGCATACGACGCAAGCACCACCAGTATGGGAAGAGGCGGTGCCGAAGCACACTACATGAGCATGGGAAGGGGCGGTGCCGGAGCATACGACGCAAGCACCGGCATGGGAGAGGGTGGTGCCGGACCACAGCCTGCGAGCACGATCATGGGAGAGGGCGGCGCCCCTACCAGCATGGGCGGGGGCGGTGCCGGACCACAGCTTGCGAGCACGACCATGGGAAGGGGCGGTGCCGGAGCATACCACGCGAGCACCAGCATGGGAGGGAGTGACGTCGAAGCACAACTTGCGAGCACGATCATGGGAGAGGGCGGTGCCGGAGCATACGACGCGAGTACCGGCATGGGCGGGGGCGGTGCCGGACCACAGCTTGAGAGCACGATCATGGGAGGGGGCGGTGCCGGAGCATACCACGCGAGCACCAGCATGGGAGGGGGTGACGTCGAAGCACAACTTGCGAGCACCAGCATGGGAGGGGGTGACGTCGAAGCACAACTTGCGAGCACGATCATGGGAGGGGGCGGTGCCGGAGCATACGACGCGAGCACCAGCTTGGGAGGGGGTGACGTCGAAGCACAACTTGCGAGCACGATCATGGGAGAGGGCGGTGCCGGAGCATACGACGCGAGTACCAGCATGGGCGGGGGTGGTGCCAGACCACAGCTTGCGAGCACGATCATGGGAGAGGGCAATGTCGAAGCACAGCTTGCGAGCACGATCATGGGAGAGGGCGATGCCGAAGCACAGCTTGCAAGCATGATCATGGGAGGGGGCGGTGCCGAAGGATACTATGCGAGCACGATCATGGGAGGGGGCGATGCCGAAGCACAACTTGCGAGCATGATCATGGGAGAGGGCGGTGCTGGAGCGTACTACGCCAGTACTAGCATGGGAGGTGGCGATGCCGAAGCACAGCTTGCGAGCACGATCATGGGAGAGGGCGGTGCCCGAGCATACGACGCGAGTATCAGCATGGGCGGGGGCGATGTCGAAGCACAACTTGCGAGCACGATCATGGGAGAGGGCAGTGCCGGAGCACACTACGCGAGTACCAGCATGGGAGGGGACGATGCCGAAGCACTACTTGCGAGCATGATCATGGGAGAGGGCGGTGCCGGAGCATACGACGCGAGTACCAGCATGGGCGGGGGCGGTGCCGGACCAC